>BLAZ01001255.1:330141-335141 GCA_014633955.1 Acropora tenuis
CTGAATGTCAAGGAAAGCTATCCCAATAAATCGCAAGCACAATGATCTCTTTAAGAAGTGATAAACATTTCGAAAGTTCAAGAACTGCGAGGAAATATTACGACTGAAAGTCCTTCATCATAATAGTACACGAAAAAGAGCTAAAGCTTACAAAATCGGTGTAGCAACTTGATCCATCAACTCAGCAACAAGCAAACGGTTGTGAAGTGCAGATTGAATCCCGCATAATCCAAGATTAAAGAGTCTTTACTCGGGTGTCCGCTCTTAAAGATCCTTACATGACTTCTAAAGCCACTAGGCAAACGATCACTGACATTACCAATGTGAAGTTTCTTCTGCATTCTTTGCCATTACTATTTCCGGTTTATTTCAGCCAAATCTATCTTTTCCTTTTAGGTGATAGTACCTACCGGGATAAAAGTTATAGTGGAAAGGAATTATTGGGGCATTGATGTTACCATTTATACTGCTCGAACGAAGGATTCTCAAAATGAGGCGGGATTGTGTACTTATTCAGGCTACCATGGGCACATAACTCACCTTGCATGGAAGTACAAGTGTGTATTTAAGATTGGCCGGATTGGCTCACTTAATAATTTGTAACATTTATACAGCATATTTTTCAGTTTCCGAATATATCTTCGGAGAGACCTCCAGTTCATGGGACCCACATGTGGTGGGTTAAACCCCCATCGATCCCCGCTAGTCTCGAATTTATTTTTTCACTTCTAATTCACCACGCTTTTTAATAGCAAACTTGCTGTCTCCTGGTAAATTTGTTTCCTTCGCTAAGTTTAGTTTTCTTCGAATTGTGATTTCTATCAAATTATTTCAGTGGCGTTTCTGTGAAGCAGGTTGTTAACTAAACTTCATTTTCTCGGAAAACATATTTGTTTGAAGTGTATTTGCATGTTTTAGATAAATCTGATGTAACAATAAGCAACCACTTTGTACTCGTAGACTCGATGCATCTACTAGCTACTTCCAAACGCTTCCTGATGACATTAATAAAAAAGCCATTCCGCAGTTTGAGACGTCTTGCCCTTGCAATAAAGACTGGCCAAAAACAGAGAAAGACCGCGAAAAGACTTGTGCGATTGATGGTATACCAGTCAGAGGATTTTTTGGAGACTTCACCAAGAAGAGCTACAACCGAATAAAGATGTGTGACAATAATCCACCAAAAAGCCGGGGAAAAAGAGACGTTAAAGGTTCAGATGAATTGACGAACGAAGATCTCGCGGTGCTCATGAAGCCTTTTAAGTCAAATGAACACCACAGGGAAAAACGATCAGTGGTCTCAAAGGACAATGCCACGCGATATTGCGCTGAACGGTTGTTGGAGAAGAAAGTGGGGAAGCTATGTGCTAAATTAGGAACAAACGTACAAGCACTGGTTAATGTTTGCGCAGCTGACATCCAGGTAAACTTCTATCGTTTATTTCTACTCTATCCGAACACTTTTTTGCTAAATTAAGTTGCAGCCTTGTGTATAAGGAAAAAAATGCAAAGTTTATTGCCATTCCACAGTTACACTTATTCAGAAAGAATAATGTAAAAAAATGTTACAGAAATGCAATACTATCGAAGCCCGCAATTAGGATTGCCATTCGAGGTGGGCTACGTTGTTTACAATTGTAAGATTATTTGCTCACACGAAAACAACAGTACACTTCATAATTAATAGAACTTACCTGTACACATAAAGAACTAGTAGATATAAGGGAGAATGATATTCGTATAACAACATAGAACAGTAATAAACCGTTGAAATACCCGTTAGACTTCTGCCATATATTTCGAGAGATTAATGTAGCCATGGTTAGTAGATGTAGCGCATATCATCATTCGTCTCTTCAATTTCAAGAATTTCAAGAAGCAAAATGAAAACCATCGAGAGAGTCTTTGTTTTTTAAAGTTTGACATGTTCAGTCGGCTTAATAAATAAGGCAAAGGTCTAAATCATCTGAGCAAGAAGGTATGTTGGTAACTTACGATTGCTAAAATGCGTCACTGTGCAGGGCAGTAAGCGTTTCCGTGGGTGTTCAGAGCAAGGAAATTCCGAGCAATGGAATTTCATTCACGTGCTTGAATGATCAAAAGTAATCACAACCCTCAGTCTTTCGCAAACCTCGAAGCCTCGCAGAAACTCTTGCCCAAAGGCAGTAAGAGCGGCTCCAGAAGGAAATTACATCATATTTATTTATAGCCCTCGCAGGCTTTCTATCCGTAGGTCAGAAAGCTGAGGAGGCACCATAGCAGTCCCCAAATACATAAAGAATTTGTTAGAAATATTGTTAGTGGGCGAAATCAACTCGATTTGATAAAACGAAGGCGTGAATAAGCGTATTATTGAGAAATTTCATTAAGCGTCGAGAGCGGTGTGGGTAATTCTACGTGATTGCAAGCGAGAAAATCAACATCCTGAGTGAGTGCTGCACTACGTTACAAGACAATACTATTTTTACAATGCAGTAACATTGTTATGTAATAAAAAGCCATTTTTGAAATCCTAATATGTACTCGTTGCACTAAAAATTTCCCGAACTGTTTTATTTCACCGAAAACAATCAAACAGGGTCTGGGTTTGTTTGACAGTACGTAATTTCTCGGGACAACTAAAATACGGGCACAGCTCCAGTGAAACCTGGTTCTGGTTTATCTATTTCTTGTACACAGAAGTTCTGAAATTAATTTGACTCGAATAAATAGAAACTGAAGGGAGGGGAACAGTTAAATCTGAGAAAGATTTAGCAGTTAGCTTAAAGGGGCACTGTCACAGTAGTTTGGTTGTTTTAAGGTCATAATTGGCTGAAGAGGAAGCTGGTACTTGATTGAAAAGATTCAACATTCCTTATAACCCAAAAAACAATGTTAATAGAATTTTGCAGGGAGAAGCTTTCTATATTTGGGGTATTTTTATAATATCTCGCTACCAAATCTGAAAACGTTCGCCAATTTTTTTAAGTGTCAGTCCCTTTTCTTCCTCGCCATTCTAGGCTGTAGATTACAAAAATTCAGGGTGCTAGCAAAGTTCTCGTACAAGGTTTTATTTCCATTGATTTTAAAGTATAGTTTTATAAAATAAGCTGACGAAGGGATATGAAACTTGAAAATCTAAATCTTTGTGTTAACTTTGCTTATTTTTTTTTTCCTTTTGCAGTACACTGGTGATTTTTCCTTTGCGATAGGCGCTGTTTCGGTCCTAATCAATGAATGCCAAGACCTAATTATCGAAAACATGACAATTAAGACAAACGAAACCAGTGATGTGATGAAGCCTGCTGCAATGCCTCCAGCGCTGGAAGAGGTCTTTCAACTTCTGTGTCCCAACGACTGCACATTCAATGGAAAATGTGTCAACGGTTCCTGTCTTTGTAAGAAAGATTACACAGCGGATGATTGTTCGATTTCAATTTATCAGAGGCCAACCATTAAGAGGTGGGATAGCAAAAAATCCTGCATAAACTGTTTCTTGTGAAGATTTTGAGGAAAGTTCTTTGTAGGCTCAGCCTGATGATTGTCTATTTTGTGGCAATTTTTTTCTGTTCATATTTTGACGCAAGGTCAAAATGAACTCTGATCCGAAACGCAATTCTGTCAATAATTTACAGTCATCATCCCATCATTATTCTTGTTATTGCTGCTATTATGGTTTTTATGCAAAGAGTGGATACTTTCTCTGTGTTTCTCTCTCACTTTTTGTAATTTTTAACCATAGAATCCAAAGCGATGGGCTGTGTGATCGACGAAAGCGACCATGTGAGAAAACTACTGTTCAGGGACTTGACTTCCTAAACTCAACTAACATGACCTGTCATATCCGAGAGATTGAGGTACGCACATTAAAACGAATTCGGACGGACAGGTTTCCTAAAATAGTCCGTTTTGCTCAGACATGCTAAGCTAGATCCTAGCATTCTTTTAAACAAGGAATGTAAGAATTTTCTTTTCTCTTATGTCTTTACTTAAATGGGATATTTTACTATTCCCTCGTCCCATTGTTGATCTTTTTGCAAAGCAGTGGCACCTCCCATGAGACACAGCTTGGGAAATTTATGCGAAGAACAACGGCAACGGATTCAAGTTTTATAGCAGTGGAAGGAAAATGAAAATGAAAATGCTGCGTTAATGTTAAAAGCAAAAAATGAAAAAAAACAAGCAAACAGTTGGGGTTAGTGCATTCAAAATGTGAAGCTTGCCCTGTTGAAGTGAAGCACGGTAGAGGAAATTCTTCATTACTCGTCTCCGTGCTAGATAGAATTTGTTGCTCCATTTGACTCATCATTTATTACTGGATAGATCAATTGGCTTTTGTCGCATTTGCCTAATGAACAGCGGTTTATCCGCTTGTTCAAAGGGTGAACAACACTATTAATGAAATAAATCACTATCCACTATGCATTTTAATAGGCATTAATTATTTACTGGATAGCACCATTCAGCCTTAAGTTAAAACAACTGGGGCCTGCCTGTAATTTGCTCTTCAGCAGAAAAGGCAAATGGTTTTAGAACATTCTCTACTGGATAGTAACTTATGTTGTGGATTACACTGTCCACGTTTTGAACAACCGAAGCCAGATTAATATTCCCTGGCTCATTTCTTTGGTAGCCCCACCATTGTTTCCTCTAACCTGTCTCCCCATTAATTAGACTGGGAAAAGTGCTCCTAGTGTTGAGCAGCTAGTTAGGCTTGCACGAGAATATGCCACTCTTGCGTGCATCCTATAGGATCAGGATGGTCTTGGCTTGGCGTAGTTACCAATTAATTCATTTTGTTAGATGGACTGTTCGCGTCATGAGAAACAAAGGGATATTTTCATCTTTCGTAGTATCAATGACTTCTTCGGTAGGGACTTTAGGAAATGATTTAATCCATGATCACTGGATTCATTGCAACTCGATTTCAGTGGAAAAGCGGTATAAAAATAAATTCATTTTGACTGCGCTGGGGAGCCTGCAGGAATACTCTTGATGTCTATGGGAGATCAGGAATTCTA
>BLAZ01001255.1:342641-345141 GCA_014633955.1 Acropora tenuis
GCGGGATTCAGTGGAGCCTATTGTGATATTGGTAAGTGAAGCAGAGTGAAGAAGGCGTAATGTTACTTTAAGGTCAAGCTACTGATATTAATAAGAGTGCTGGAGTTTCCACTATCTCTTTTTGATTTACATACAAATATGATGATCTTGCCAATCTTCTAGAACAATGGTGAAACTTTTACATATTGAATCAAGAAGTACCTCTTTTAACTACTCAGTGGGAATCTATAGATTCTGTTGTGGAACTGGTGAAAAGAAGTTAAAGGAAATGAAATATTGTGATCACACCGTCGTTATCCATGTTTCATCGTTTCATGAAACTCTCATTACTACTATCATAGGTACGGCTAGCACCAAAGGGAAAACACCGGTTCCCGTCTGTTCACCCGAAGTTAAGCCTGTTGGACGGGGTTGATATCTGATGGGTGACCATCTAGATAAAATACCCTGTGCTGTACTCCTTGGGGAGTCAGGCTGGCGTAGTGGACATCAATTACGCCTTCCACCTCTGCTACAAAATGTTGTCTGTGGATTGAGTTTCAGTCGATCTCAACCTGACTTCGAGGGTTTCCTCCGGGCACTCCGGTGTCCTCCCTCCTCAAAATTGACTCCTAGTTTATTCCAATTCGATCGGATGCAGGACCTCCTTGAAAACCACTCCGAGTGAGTGGAGCTTCCTGTGTAAATATCACTAATTATTATTATCACCATTTTTCATGCGCAAAAAGCATCATGGGCAAAGAAAAGATGGACTGAAATGCCGCATAAATTTACGAGGGAAAGACAAAATAAATTACCAACTTATCAACGTGAACAAGAGGAGTTTTTCTTTTAGATATCGACGATTGCGTTAATCACACTTGCACCAACGGCGCATCATGCATAGATGGCATCAATGGCTACTCATGTAACTGTTCCGTGGGATTCTCAGGAGACCATTGTGAAACCAGTAAGTATAGCACAAAAGAAATCGACACGGCATCTAGCCGTCAACTTTCAACATCGATCATCACATTTGCTCTTTCCCTTTTGAATTTTTCTGTAGACTTCGATGACTGTGTCGACCACAATTGCTCCAATGGTGCATCATGCATAGATGGCATCAATAGTTATTCTTGCAATTGCTCAGCTGGATTCACTGGATCGAACTGTGAAACGGGTAGGAAAAGAACAAATAAAACACCTATTTTACTTCACAAGCTTAACTTTCAGGGATTAGTAAAGTTGGCAGTTTTTATTAATCCTGTGCGACTTTTAGTAGACATCGACGACTGCGTGAGCCACACATGCGCAAACGGTGCATCCTGTGTGGACGGCATCAATACCTATCCATGCACATGTAAATCGGGGTTCAGTGGATTGAGTTGTGAAACGCGTAGGTGTGCCACACGGGATGTTTACTTAAATGAATCAAGCTTGTTTTTCTTATTCTGTACAATTTCTTCCCAGACGTTGAAGATTGTGTTAACCATACTTGTACAAACGGTGCATCATGCATAGATGGCATCAATAGTTACTCTTGCAGTTGCACAGCGGGATTCACTGGAGCATACTGCGAAACAGGTAGGCAAAGCACCAAGCGAACCACATGTTACTTCACAAGCTTAACCTTCAGGCTTTAATATGGTTAAGCGCTCCTCACGTTCCCGGGTGAATTTCTTTCAGACATCGACGACTGCGTGAGCCACACATGCGCAAATGGTGCATCCTGTGTGGATGGCATCAATACCTATTCTTGCAAATGTACACCGGGATTCACTGGATGGAATTGTGAAACGGGTAGGGAAAGCAGATAGAATAGCTACTTCTATATGAAGCTTGTAGCGTAATAGTAATAACTTAAGTGTCCACTATTTGAGGAGACGACAAATCAAATCAACTCAATTGTTGGTTTTTGGTGAGAGGGGAAAATGGGAGTAGAGAACCAACAAAACCTAGTCCACGTACGACGGCGAATCGGGAAATCGAACCCGGGCTATATTGGCGGAAGGCGAGTATTCTCACCACTTCGCCAACCCTGCTCTCCTACTCGTCAAATTTAGAGTTGTAATCCTTTTAGAAATCGACGAATATGTGAACCACGCATGTGCTATGGGTGCATCATGCGTAGATGGTATCAATAGCGACTCTTGTAAGTGTGCAGCGGGATTCCAAGGAGCACATTGTGACATTGGTTAGGGACCACAAATTGTCATCCTGGTCTGTCCTTGTGTGGGCCAAATTCTATGAATAGGTCCTATATAGGACAGCGTATTTTACCCTTCAATTATTGACCCCATACAGAAAAAGACAAAACATTACTTCAAGGTCAAGCTGTTAATATTCACAAAACTTAGAGTGTCCCTGCATTAATCCCTTTCAGACATGCGTGAGCCACGCATGCGTCAACGATGCATCTTGCGTGGATGGTAGCAATAGCTACACGTGCAAATGCACTGTGGGATTCACTGGAAAGTATTGCGAAACAGGTGTGAACAAGTTCAACGAAAGATCACACGGT
>BLAZ01001255.1:350141-355141 GCA_014633955.1 Acropora tenuis
ATATCGACTTGAACGCGAGAAGATTAAAATTAGTATCCACAAACAGACATGTGGAATATAGACATGGATGAAATACCAGGGAAACGATTGCTTGGACTAATCTTTTATTCCGTGAAATTGCTACATGTAATCTATAGAAAAAATCTTTCGCACAGTCTGAAATAGTGGAAATAGCGTTTATCAGTATTTCGTCTGAATGTTAAAGCAATAAGACATGAAATTTCACAAAAAAAGGCTACTTAATTGTCCTTCTAAACATGTAAATAATTTATCGAAAAGAAAAATGTGATGCTGTGATGACAATTTCCTATTGAATTAGACTGAAGTAGTCATGAAAACCTTGATATATTAAACTGTAAACGATAAAAACTGTATCTTCACTGGATACGAAATTTTCGTCACTGGAAAAATCTTGTTATTTTATCGGTATCTAATAACAATAAATTCAAATCTAATAATAATAAATTCAATTCGATGTCTCTCATTCGTTTGCTGCACTCACTCGTGAGATATCGAGTTGAAAACTGGAAAAGAAATTCCGCACGTCCATTAATTATTCTCTATTTAGTTTTAGCAAAGAGAGCATTGTCACGGAGTTCAAGTTGATTCTCAATGCGAAAGATGAGCTCGTGGCTTTTGAAATGTTAAAAGAGGAGATAAAAGATGGCAATCTTGGAACACTCCAGGTTGATCCTTCATCTCTGGTGCGGGAAGCCTCTACAACCAAAGGTGATTTTAAACTGACATTTTTACTTTTTAAATCTGTACCTATAGGTACCTATAGGTCTGTCTTTCCGTCCATTTTTTATTAAGCTAATTTTGAAATACATAGGCTAAAAATTGTGGAGGTAGTATTTTTTGATGTGAGGAAGTTTATTTGTGGACATGTAGACGTCGCACGTGCTTGGGCTGAGTTCACTTTGCTCTAAAAGTGATTCTCTTTCTCCAGGACCGACCACGAAGCCCGTTGGCGAAGAGTCACTTTATGCAGTCATCATTGGTGTGTCCTTCGGCGGACTTTTCTTCTTGGTTCTTTGCATTATTTTCCTTATTCACTTTTGCAAGGACAGAAATGCAGCGTATAGAGGGAAGCGAGGTTCGGACAACATGCCGCCTGATTCTCAAAAGTATGAGTTGAAGTCAGTCACTGTAAACAACTCTTACGTTAGTGTTAAGGAAATTAGTCTCGGTTGCGATAACAAAACAACTGGATTCTCAAATGAAGGATTTCAGTGATACTATAGGCTTTCCTGCTGCAAAAGGCGCATTTGTATTAGTTTTAGTGAATACGCTTAAAGAGACCTAGCATGCAATAAATAGTGATAAGCGATAAAAGAATGAATGCTGCTTCCTAGATGCACTTACTTCTTTTGTATCTTTTGAATGCAATACCTTTCTTACTCGAAGAATACGACACAAACGTCGATTTCTGTCTATCAGTCCGTTTCATATATAACCAGTTTTATAATATAAGCCGAGAAATTTCGGAGATTTGATTGGTTTATAACATCACTATTTCCGCTTAACAGTGGTAGAACAGCAAAAATCGATGGTATAACAAGGTTGCCTTGTTATACCACCGCTGCAGTGACCGCAAAAGCCGTGATTTATAAATTACTTTCATTGAACTGTTTCATGTTGTTTGCCTTGAATGGTTTGTACTGGTTTCACAAAAAAACTGTCCATCCTTTTTTCCATTGACGTAAAAAGATTGTTACGAACGTAGACGCCTGTGTTCGTTTTTTTTTTCAACCGTAAAAAGAAAGGTCTCTTGGGCGTTACCGAAAATTTCTCGGTTTCTATTATAAACAAATAATGGCATGACCTGCACGTAGTATTTGGCAATAATACTGGCTCGTAATATTTCTAAATTTTCCACAACCACTCGCCGCTTCGCGGCTCGTGGTATCTTGGACAATCTTGAAATATCACTCGCGGTATTATTGCCAAATACCACTAAAGTCATGCTATTACGTAAACTTGTACGTTCACCGTATCGTGTTTTTTTGGCGGAATAAATATTTTTTTTCCTTCAATTGTGATTTGTTCCTCCGTTCCTAACTAAGTTTTCGAGTAACTAACCGCACTATATCTTTAACAAGAAAATAAATAGACAGTCTGTGATTGCAGGCTACTGCGAAAGAAACTATACAAAGGAAGGGAATTGTTGAATCGTTAATTGATGTCCATAAATGTTTGCACGTGCATTAGTCGGAAGAATGAGGAAAAGGCAATGCAAATAATCAGTGCAGATTGTGCAAATTTGCTGCTGAATGAAAAGAAAAAGCATATTCAAAATCGTGCTCAAAGTTACAAACAATCAGTGTACAATGCACATAATTTCTCCCACGCAAAAACGGAAAAAATTTCTACTTTGACAAAACAGCCTCGCTAAAATACTAAAAAAAAAATGAGATTCTGGGTTTAGTTTTACTAACTGGCATAGTGACTTCGCCTCTAGTCAAGGCTTAGTCACCAGAACTACGCAAAGTTGCTCCTTCTGAGACCCGTCAAGGGGTTCTGAGAAAACTGCCTGCCCTTCTTGAAAGAAATCTAAAAGCAAGGTGTGCGCACTTTACACCCACACCGCGGTGAGGCCTCGTTGTACGCTTGCCCAGAACGGTTATTACTCGTGTAGACGTCAAGCAAACCATGAACGGCTGTTTCGGCCTTCAGAACCTAAGAAATCGCTGCAAAACAAAAGAGCCGTGTTGCCATGTTCCAGACTTTTTCAATATTGCCATGTTCCAACATTTTTGCATCCTATGCTTTGAATACCGTAGAGCGCTAAGACCATCCCTGACTCTAGCCCCGTGAGGTGACCACCAACGTGCGCACAACCTTACCACCAGGGTAGTGTGTTCACTTCTGGAACCTGGAATCCGCTGTGAGGACCGTGTGCCCAGATTCCATGGCATGGAGCCTGGAATGCAATACGACCTTCCGAGGAGAGAGGGCATGCGGAAAAGCCTTGGGAACAAACCTGGTATTGACTTTCTGGATTACTATACAGGGTGTAACCAAAAATCTCCGTACCAAACTGTCCTTTTTCAGCCGTCGCTATGAAACAGCGCGCCTCAATAGCATGGTAATTAAATTATTTGGCAATGTGACTTTATAATTAGTGAAATATTAGAACGACAAAAGATGTGGTACTCTTATGATATCTAATTAACTAAAAATATTCACTATACAAGTGTCCATGGCCAACTATGCTCAAAGAAAGACACGGGTCGAGCTCATTTTCCCTTCTACGAATCCGCTGGTAACTAGTGTTGAACCACCGGATCAATCACATCTTCTTCTTTGAACACCTCATCTACTTCCAACGTGGTATTGCTGTGGGATCCTGTTCCATCTGAGGTTGAGCTCTATTTTCGTCCGCTTGGCAACTACTGTCGGGTTACTTTGCATTTTTTGCATTATGGAAAAGTGATTTTAAATCCAAGCTGGTTTTTAGCGAGGTTTCCAGAAAGATAGACCTTTCGACTCAGCTAGCTTGGGTTAGCAAATCTCTCAGAATCCACAAGTAGCGGCGATTCAAACACAAGATGTTTCTTTCTTGGTTTCGAACCTTTTCTTTTGTGGATGAACTGTCCTGTGTGGCAGTAATGGTATGTAATTCATGTTCGAATTGAATTTTCTCTAATGAGATCAATTGCTGTATATGTGATCGTGTTTCGAGAAGCTTTTGTTTCTGTCTGTGTGCAGTTATGTAGCTTGCCACGTAAGAGTGGAAAGGTCACGAGCTCACACTTTCAGTGTCTTCTGGTTTTTAGGATAACATTGCTGATGACGACAAATCGAGTATAATGCAACAAAAAGTTGATTTCAAGTCCTTCAGGTAAACACCGTTTTTATTTTGTGTACAAAGCGATGTTTAAAGAAACATTGTAGGGCCAGTAATGTCTCTCGTGTGAGTAGATGATATTTATATACCGTTTATAAATTTTTGTAAACAAGACAAACCAACCAGCAGAAATCAAAATTCTAAAACAGTAGCCATGCTTTCGGGGCTGTATATTAGTCAATTAAGATATCTATTTGGAATGTTTCGTGTGAAATGGCTTTGTAGAGAGGTCTGGTCCAAGGTGAATACTCAACGTTTCCTCTGTACTTCTGCCTACTCGGTGTTGCACCCTTTCCAAACATTTGATGGGTAAGGAGGGTTTGCCACAAAATTGTGGCCCAATCAGGTTATAAATTACAAATTTCTTTTCCTTAAACCTTAATCTCGTGAGAAGTCCTCCTTTAACGGTGCACGTGCGGCACGCTTTTTGGTGCATTGTTTTGACGTATAGTAGTATAGTATAGTATAGTATAGTATAGTAGTATGCCAAACGACGACGTGAAATTTTCATATTTGAGGTTCTGAGGACAACGCGAGCTCGCAGCAGTAAATCATTCATTATTTGCCTTTACATGAGAACCATTCGTGCCAAGCAAGCGAAAGTGCACTCCGCTATTTTGTACAACGTGATCAACATGGAATAATCGCAAAAGACTTAACTTAACAACGTCAAGGATAGGTATAACCAGGGCCTTGTACAGACGGGAAAAGACTTATTTGTTTCCTGGACGGACATTCCATTTACGCAAACCCGCAATCTCAGTGTTGGCTTTATTTACAACTTTTTGCGTTTAGGTCTTCCAGGTCTAGAAGTCAATGAGACCCCAAATCAATCGTTTCGCTGAAAGGTGCAACTAGAGAGCTCATAGGTATATATGATCCCTCGCATGGGTTATACTTAGAACCCCACATTTATCAGTGTGAACGAAGCTGCCAATTTTCACTACATTTCCGTGGCGTGTTGAGGTGGAATTGTTGTTTCTCGTCGTTTTCATCGTAAATCGTCCCGTAAACCTAGCTGTCATCCGCAAACAGGGGCATGCTTGACTTGACGCCGGTTGTAATGTCGTTAATATAGGCAACGAACAGGACTGGCCCAAGCACGTTAACTTGGGGACCACTGGAAGTGACTATCATCTAAGGAGAAAAA
>BLAZ01001255.1:400141-402641 GCA_014633955.1 Acropora tenuis
TTCATCTTCAAAATGCCGGCTTCCGGTTGCCGTCCGTGGCGTATTAAGAAGTTCAGAAATGCACGTAATCAGATGTATCCCTCTTCAAATAAGCTTCGCGAAGTGTCCCCTCGTCCTTCTCGCTAAATTCACAATCACCTCTGGCGATTGATACGGAGACTAAAACTCATGGAGTGTCCTCCCAACTCTATTCCTTGGGGACAAAACTGTAACGCAAAACCTAACTTGAAAGGCGCAAACACTAACACTAGTGTTAAATATGGTTTACACTTAAAATTAAAGGGATACTTCAACACGTTTATCACAATTGAGCTTTAATCTATTTGCGTCGAAACACGGCTTAAACAAGGTGCTCATACTTTACACCAGCCCCGTGGTGTGGCCAGCACCGTACGCGTCCGCACAGCCATATCACGCGGCCAGGTATCAGGCAACCATGGACAATGCTTCTACCTTGTTTGGCCCCATTACAATGCCATAACTGATTGACGGTGACGGGCACTCCACGGGGTTGGTGTTTGTGTCCACTCTGCTCGTGGCCTTTTTTTTTTTTTTTTGTTTTAGGTCTAATTACGAGTATTTGTGGACATACGTCAGTGCTTATTACCACCTGTACATAATACAGGCGAGAAGGTCGATACTTTCGGCAGATGTTTCAGAGACAGGGATGTTTGTAATGAACCTTTTTTTTAAATCTTTATTGCCGCAGAATATAGTTATAAAATCAAACTAATGGAGACTTGGAATGATGAGCTGAACGACAAGAACAGCGACGCCTTTAAAGACTTGAAGAATGTTTTGGAAGAGGAGGTGATGTAGTTAAGTAAAACAGAACTAACAGTGTCTTTATTTCGAAAAGGCGTGACATTTCTGTAGGGAAATGAATTTTAAGTGATTCTGTTTCTTGAAAAGACAGAAGCATACACCTTTTAGGATAGAGAGGAATTTTTGTGGAAAACTTTGGTAGCTTTGAACAGCATGTTCCTTTCAAGTCTAAAATTTTCGATGGCCACGCAACTCAATAGAATGGGTCAGTAGAGTAGATCCCTGAATGTTCCTTTTTTTTGGTTTATCTTATGCTATGAATTGAACTTTTTATTGTATTTTTTTCTGCAGATTATGAACAAGCTGAGGAAGACGACAAATATAATTGGCGTAAATGTCGTATCCTTCAGGTAGGAATTAACGAAGTAATATCATGAGTAAAGAATCACTCTTTCATTTCGGTGAAATTACGAAAGTTGTCATAGCAACGTTTTCTATGATGAAACAAAAAACAAGGCGTCTTTTCAGGGCAATTTGTCACCCGTGATATTGAAAGGTATTAAATTAATGGTATACTCATGAGTTAGGGAATAATTCCATCTATTTTGCCCGAAATCTAATTAATTCGTAAAGGCTAGTAAGTGAGAATTTGGACAAAATCGCAATTCTCAATCTGTTTGACTCTGCATATTCAACCAGTTGCTCCTCATAACAAACAATTTTCTCAATTTCCTTTTGATTTGCTCCAGGTCAAATTCGTTGGAAAGAACAATTTTTTGATACAATGGATTATGTCGCGTAAATCTTATTATTTTAGCAAAGGGAGCATTGTCGCCGAGTTCAAGTTGATATATCATATGAACGATGAACCCAAAGAGGCGTTTGAAATGTTAAAAGAGAAGATAAATGACGGCAATCTTGGAACACTCCGGGTTGATCCTTCATCTCTGGTACGAATACTCTCTACAACCACAGGTGATTTCAAACTGACATTTTTACTTTTTAAATCTGTATATGTAGTTAGGTCTGTCTGTCTTTCCGTCCATTTATTATTAAGCTAATTATAAAATGCATAAGCTAAAAATTGTGGTAGATTTTTTCATCTTGCGACATTAATTTGTGGGCATAGAGACGTCGCACTTGAGCTCACTTTGCTAAAAGTAATTCTCTTTCTCCAGAACCGACCACGAAGCCTCCTGAAAAGCTGCCTTATGCAATCATCATTGCTGTGTCCTTCGGCGGACTTTTCGTCTTAGTTCTTTGCATTATTTGCCTTGCTCGCTTTTGCAAGAACAGAAATGCAGCGCAGAGAGGAAAGCGAGGTTCGGACAACATGCCGCCTGAGGAAGCATTTCCAGATTCTCAAAAGTATGAGTTGAAGTCAATCGCTGTGAACAACGCTTACGTTGCTGTTGGGGAAGTGAGCGGTTTCAGCTGCGATAAACAAACTGGATTCTCAAATGAAGGATTTCACTGATACGACTATGGCTTTTCCTGCTGCAAAAGGCGCATTTAAGTTAGTTTTAGTGAATCTGCACTCTGTATCGAGCGAAAAGCTGATCAGCCAGTCTCGGCTCGTGGATTACGGCAATATGATACGCGATCAATCTCTTGATTGTAAAAAACCTCAAAAAATTAAATGCAACTCTGAGAAAGTGATACAGGAAGAACTGGATTTCTTGCCGAAGTAGGGATAGAACTCGTTAAAAACGACCAAATGAAAGTAAACGCCGTA
>BLAZ01001255.1:489990-497490 GCA_014633955.1 Acropora tenuis
TTGCAATCAGCGGTTTAGAGATCGAAATAAAAAAATTGAAAATTTGTTGTCAAGTGCCAACCGCAAAACAGGTCATTTCCCTTCATCAAAAGGACGAGAAAGGCTGCGAAATGTGCAAAAATGAAAAATACACATGCAAAGCTTAAGCGTAAGTAAGTTTTCGTTGTTAAATAGTTAAACGTGTGACATTCTTGTCACTTATTGCTACTTTCAGAGTGGACATCGAAACCTCACGTTGGTGACACACATTTTATTCAATTCTTGTTGCTGTATGCCTATAAAGAACAATTCGTCAAAGAATGTAAATAATGGTACCGGTGCACGCTAAGAAGTTCTGTCAATTCTACGCATTAACTACCTTCCCTTTGAGTAAGTATACTTGGTTTAACCTTTCTGCTGGAGCCGTTAGTTTTAATATTGGGCTCATGTTTTGGTCTTCTTCTTGGTTTAGTTGGAGGCATTTATGACGTTTATTGTCTTTCTCACCACAAGCGGTATATTGAAAGTGAAGAGAAGTTTCTTTTGTTGGTTCTAAGCTTTAACTACATTCCTACATTATACTCATTTGGGTTAGCAATTCTTTCAGAGCCGTTATTTTTTATATTGGGGTTACCGTTTTTGTTCTCTTGAGCAGTTAGTTATAGGCACACTGTATGACCGTTATTTTCTGTATTTCTCAAGGCAAGCGATTTTGATTGTGAGAAGAACGTTGTTGGAGACGTCAACTAAAATCTTGTCAAATTTATCTTATTTCTTTGTTTGGGAACGAACAATGCCGACTGAAATTAACTGATTGGCTTTCCATCACTGAATATTCAGTGAGCCACTGAACCGTTCATATGCATTGCACAATACAATCTGTGTCGATATCTTTTTCATATGCTTAGTAATTCAATATTTAATTAATGCTTTAGATTTTCAAGTCACAAAGACATTAGACCGCAAGATTACTACGCATATCTGATTGTCCTAAACGAAACCAAGTTACAGAAAGGTCCTGATCTTCGTGGACGTTAAATGAACACACCACAGCTACCACTTATTCTATCTCTGACTGTACAGCTTCTTGGAGAACTTCAGTTTCTTCTTCAGAAACTTCTCACTTTCTAAATCTATAAATATGCCTTTCTGTTATTGTATTTTATTCATTTGACAATGATGACATGAAGTCGTCGAAACGTCATGTTATTTTACTATCGTTAATTTTCTTGCTTAAATATTTATCGAAAAATCTAAAATTAGACTACGCACTCTTTCTACATTTTCCTTGTAACATTTTGAGAGCTGTAATTGAGACTAAATCGTGGTGGAGTAGCAGTCGACGTCGACGAAGCTGTTTTTCAATAAACTGTCAAGTGAATTCATGGTCTCAGTGGTCGCACTGCGCTGCTCAACAGCTTGTGTTTCTGAGACTCGACAAAGGAACAAAAATTATTTTTTTGTAATAATGATAGCACTGGATAGGTTGCGTTATTCAAAATGTTGTTCATGAAAGTCATTAGTCCAAGACTTGACCTCGTACAAGCCCGCCATTAAATTGCAAAAATATGTACAACGGTTCCACGGACTTCCTTTTTTAAAAACTGTTTCTTAGAAAAATCTGGCAATATATTACGCGCTGTTCCTTTGGCACTTGTTTCATGAAAGAAAAAATTCGTGAAAATTAACTTGGGAGCATGTTACCAAAAAGTATCTCGCTGTACATTTTCCTTTTAACGTTATTAAGAGCTGTAATTAAACCTAAATCGTGGTGGAGTAGCAGTCGACGTCGACGAAGCTGTTCTCCATTTAGCTGTCAATGATGTGAAGTCCCAGTGCATGGTCGCATTGCACTGCTCAACACTGTGGTGTTTCTCGGACTCTACAAAGGGACAAAAAGTATTTTTTCTAAGAATGATCATAGCAATAGGTTGCGTTGTTCAAATGTTGTTCACGACAGTCATTAGTCCAACACTTGACCTCGTACAAGCCCTCCATTGAATTGCAAAAATATGTTCAACGGTTCGAAGGACTTCCTGTTTAAAAAACTGTTTCTTAGAAAAATCTAGCATTAGATTACGCGCTCTTCCTTTGGCACTTGTTTCATGAAAGAAAAAAAATCGTGAAACTTAACTTCGGAGCAGGTTATCAAAAAGTATCTCGCTGTACATTTTCCTTTCAACGTTATTAAGAGCTGTAATTAAACCTAAATCGTGGTGGAGTAGCAATCGACGTCGACGAAGCTGTTCTCCATTAAGCTGTCAATGATGTGAAGTCCCAGTGCATGGTCGCAATGCACTGCTCAACACTGTGCCGTTTCTTGGACTCTACAAAGGGACAAAAAGTATTTTCATATTTTCATAAGAATGATAGCAGTTGTTTGTGTTGTTCAAATATTGTTCATGACAGTCATTAGTCCAAGACTTGACCTCGTACAAGCCCTCCATTGAATTACAAAAATATGTTCAACGGTTCCACGGACTTCCTGTTTTAAAAACTGTTTCTTAGAAAAATCTGGCATTAAATTACTCGCTCTGTCTCTGGCAATTGTTTCATGAAAGAAAAAAATTCGTGGAACTTCAGAGCATGTTATCAAAAAGTATCTCGCTGTACATCTTCCTTTTAACGTTATTAAGAGCTGTAATTGAAACTAAGTCGTGGTGGACTAGGCGTCGACGGAGCTGTTCTCCAATAAACTGTCAAGTGAATTCCTGGTCTCAGTGGTCGCAATGCACTGCTCAACCGTGTGGTGTTTCTGGGACTCGACAAAGGATGAGGATCATCATAAGATATTCCAGTTGCGGTGGATCTGGATGTCCCTCTTTGCATGAGACGCAAATATGCTATGGCAGTACTCCGATGAACTGCAGTTATTCTGCATGGTCATCATGGAGTGGGTGTTCGCAGTGCGGCGAGTACCAGACAAGACGAAGATACATAGTAACTTTAGGGCAGTGTGGAGGCACACCTTGTCGTGGTGGTCCTGCTTTGAACCAGACTAGGATTTGTAAAACTCGGTGTCTACACCAAGGAAACCTGAAGAACGTTGATCTCTGCACCTGTCCTCCCAATTTATTTGAAAGCTGTTGTCTTTATAATGGTAAGTTGGTTTTTACGCTCAAGTATGGTAAGGAAATAAGAGAAACTGACATCACTTTGGGTTAAGAAGGCTCGGGGCGCCTTTCTTAAATTGGGCAGTCGGTTTTACTATTGCTTGTGTTTAGTTAGTCCCTTGTTGGTAATTAATATTTTGTAGCGCCTCCACATTAAACAGTTCATGCTATTGGATTAATCTACCCGTGTACGTTTTGGGAGAATTTCCCAAACGGTATGATTCCGTCATACTTTTAGACAATCGATCTGATTAATTTACACCGGATTACAACAACATAGGCTTCATTAATTAAATTAAACAAATTAAAATTACGTTTTGTCACGATGAGTAACTGAGACATAAGAAAGTAAACACGACATATCTAGCCCGCCATCTGATGGGACTGACCTCTTACAAGCTCATACAACACTAGCCTTCCATGCACACTCTCTTGGGATTAGCCACACGTTCCTCCCACGAGCTTGTCGGGGAGGAACACGTCACGAATCCCTAAGAGAGTCTGCGTGGGAGGCTAATCCAATACATATAAATGATTTCGAATTCAGTGCGTTTAGGAAAAATTTTGCCTGAAATGTTTTGATTTGAGTCATTTAATAATAATGCAGAGATAAAAGCGAGATTAAGCAGACAATCAGCAAAACTAACAGTTCGCGATCGCGTTTCTGCAATATTTTCTCAATTATTATAGTCCATTATGCCTTGCAAATGTGCTCGTAGTATATGTCCTCGAATCGAGTTGGAATCAGTGGTTTGGAGATCTAAGGGAAAAAATTGAAAATTTGTCGTCAATTTTAACCGCAAAACACGTCGAAAGGACAAGAACGGCTGCAAAATGAAAAACAAGCACGCAAAGCGTGCAAAGTTATCGTATTTCATTGTTAGGTATGTCAATGTATGACGTTCTTGTCGCTTAATGCTATTTTCAGAGCGGACGTGGAAACCTTACGTTGCATTTGATTAAATTCTAGTTGCTGTATGCCTAAAAGAAAAAATTATCCAAAAATGTATGTAATGGTATAGGTATGAAGTTCTGTTAATTCTAAGCATAAACCATCTTCCCTTTTGTTAGCGTTTCTGTTGGAGCGGTTACTTTTTGTATTGGGGTTAATGCGTTTGTCTATGTTTTTCACCACAAGCGGTATTACAAGTGACGAGGAGGTTGTTAGCGACCCTCTAGCGGCCTGCTTCTAACAAAATTCACGTCCAGGCATCAGCTCTTATCACTACCTTATATGGCCATGTGGTGTGAAACTGTAAGAAACTAGTTTAAAAATGTCTTTGACCCAACGGATGGCACCGAGCAAATGGACTTTGCAATTAAGGATGTAAGTACAAAGCTATTTTCAGAGCGGATGTCGAAACCTCGCTTTGGTGACGCGAATTTTATGAAATCTGTGTTGCTGTTTATGTTAAGATACGCCCAACCGTCTTTCATTTCATTTTTAATGCAAAAATTTCACCTTAATAATTTGATTGTTGCATGAAATTGAAATTTGATTGTTGAATGAAATTGAAACGTTAACAAAACATAAGCGAGCACTATTCCGTTCAATAAGTTGTCATTAGTTGAGCATCATTGATGAGTAGTTTTTCAGACACAAGAAGCTGATATCAGAAGGTCTAACGTTTTTTATCTGTTTGTCATGTTCAGCGTGCTTGTTTGAAAGCTTCAGACACAGTTTTCCTGTCGCTTTCCCGAGTTATTTTTGGTTTCCTTGTCGTTCAACGCTGAGATATCGATAAGGAAAAGCAATACAAAACAAACACAAAACAAAGCAAAACACTTCCCTGTGAATTACAATTAGTGTGGTCACTGAAGCGATTCTCTTTAAGTGGCTGATTACGTGAGCCAGGCTGGCTGTTGAATTGGACAAAAAAGCACACTGAAGCGTTTTCGAGTGTTCCCATTTTTACACATTCAAATGTGAGCTATAAACAACGCTTTCTTCGGTAGGCAGTATTTCCTCGTAGCAGTAAGTAACTCATATAATTGAAATCGAAACCTCACGTTTATGACACGCATTTTACAAAATTCTTGTTGCTGCATGCTTATAAAGAACAATTTTCCAAAAATGCGCACAACGATATAAGGCGCACGCCAACAAAAAGTTCTCTTTTAATGCTAAGCATTGACTGCGCTCTTACGTTATAAGCATTTGGGTTATCGTTTCTGTTAGAGCCGTTGTTTTTGATTTTGGGATCACCTTTCAAGCCCTCTCCTCTTGAGGAGTTTAGTTTATGACCGTTATTTTCTCGCAGGCAATGTTTAAGGTGAGAAGAAGGGCGTTGGAGACGCCTACTAACATCAACCGAAATCGAGTCCAGACATATCTGAAACTGTAGTATATGCGTTATGTTTGTTGTAATAGGCTGATTTCGCAAGAGAAAGGAACGTCCCCTCCGGCGTGCGCTGTTGAAATACCCAAATATGGTCAAATAAGAACCTCCCGTCATCATTTGAAGTTCCCGTCCTGTTGCTATAGCCTTTTATACATCAACTCGAAAAGTTGTTCACGGGAATCAATTATATCCATTATTTTTTTGTGAAAAGGTCATGACTTTTTATATCGCTTCATCGGTTGGTGGTTCTGATCGAAAGCGGAAATTGAAGTGATATTAATATTTTTAAGGCCTTTCGATGCGCTGTGGGCTGCCACTGTGATCAAAGAGTTTATTTTCTGTTTCCTTCCAATTTCAAGCTAAGTGATTTACAAACACTCGCGTCAAACCATTTTTTAAGTTCCTTAAGATGCACATCAGTGGCCAAAGTACGGAAGTATGACAAGACACACAAATATTAGCGCCTCCAAATTAAAGAGGTCATGCTATTAATTAATTTGACCCCGTGTTAGCGTTAGGGAAATTTCCCACGAAGGCGATTCATAGTTTCAGGAAGTCGTTAGACAAGTTTCCGTCATAAATATGTGCTTAAGGTGAACAGGATTAAAACAAGTCAGGTTCGGTTGTATCGATTTTTAATCTATTCTAGTCATCGATGAGGAAGTACATATCCTGTCATTACAAGCTATTAACTATAGTTAATCTATTTATAGCTAGTTTTAGAGCGTTAATGTTTTTAGTACCATAGTATCCTAGGTGATTTATCCTTTCAGCCCGATTTCAAACGATTTTGATTGGTTGTTCAACATTCTCGTTGTTTCTTCGCAATGAAAGCTGAGTTAAATAGTTGTCTTTTTTACATCATTTACATAAAATTGTTATACCGAGTCTCGACACTACCTGCATTTGAGGAAGAAATATGCGTAGGAAGGAATTTAGCTTTCCCAAATGGGTTCTTTTCCTCGTCTTTCTAAATTCATTATGTATTTGCCAGACGCAGAATTGCAATGACTGTTGTAACATAAACACGCCAATAAATGAAACTCGGCGTAGCATAAACAGCATATGGAAGCCAGGACAAATTCCACTGTGCGATCGACTTCTTCCTTTCGGCTGGTATCGTTTCACTAGTTTTGGTGGCTCTAAAATGCCTGAAACTTCAGTACAAGATTATCATTGTGGAACACACGATCCGATTTGGTTGAGAGATCCACATCCTAATATAAGTGACGGAAACATGGTGCGCAGAGCTTGCATCAGTAGTTTCGGCAATATATGCCGATACTCTATCACCATCAACGTCACAAACTGTGGAAATTACTTTGTGTACTATCTTAGACCCCTTTATTTCTGTGCAACTGCCTATTGCGCTGGTAAGGAAACTAATGTGCTTCAAGGTTGTGTATGACATTAAAATAAAAAAAGGAAGTGTTCTTAAATCTATGGTCTTCCAACTATATTTACAACAGACGTCGATTTTTCAGGTTTGGGTGTGCCATGTCCTTATGGTCAAGAAGGAGAACCTCCAAATTGCTATGGTAAGCTTGAGCAGATTGTCCATAATTGTGATGCTCTGTTGGTGTCAATATGTAAACAAATAAGCTGGTGTGATGGAGTCATAAAAACGACTCCATCACTAAACAACTTCACTGCCTACGAATTGAGCAGTGAAGAGTTTACAATTACAAGACGTTTCTCCAAATTAAACGTGTCAGACTACTTTGCATTTCCTTGAGTGCTATACTCCTGTTCGCGCGCTTCTGATAATATTCTTTTAAATGTTTGTATGTACAATCTTTCAGTCTCTTTGTTAGATTGATTGATTGATTGCCGATTGGATTCAGAACTTTACCTTCAGGATATTAAAGCAATTGACTGGAATGCTATCTACTATGAAAGTACTACTTAATGACTTAATGAAAGTGCACCAGCGAAACAATTATCTTGAAGTAACCAGATGCAATTTAGTAAGCCTTGGATACGATGATACCATTAAATCCAAAAATTAAAAAAAAAAAAAACTGTAGAACGTACTTCCTTTCAAATAACGCAGTCAAGATAGCGCA
>BLAZ01001255.1:540233-542733 GCA_014633955.1 Acropora tenuis
TTTCTACCTTTTGATTTTCTTGTTGTTTCTTTCGGTAATTTGCAAGCCATTCTTCATCTGAAAGCGGCTCATCTGTAAACAGCGAGCGAATCGTCTTCATTTCCATAGCTTTGACCGCTCGCTTCGTCTCCTGCGGCCTCTACTTCGATTCGACATTGTCAAATTCATCTTGACTGTATCTGCAGTATCTCACTTTCCGTGCCAGAGAACTCTTCTTTCATAGCAAACGAGTAAAATTGGAAGGATTTAGAGCGTGGAGATCGCTGAGACGCGTAGAGAAGCTTACAATACCGTAACCCATTCGCAGACGACGTATGTATTTATATGCGCTAAAGGCAAGCGAGGTTCCTGAATGTACGTCACAAGCATCAGTCTCATGGCCATTTTGAGCACGTTATTCTTATGATCAGCGGCAGGGGTCGACCGCAAGAAAATAGAATTTTGAGGTTTTCAAAAATTCGTACAAAAATTGCGTTTCATCCAAATCGAAAATTTTTTTCGCAGAAGGTCATTGGGTGAAATTTAGAATTAGATGAGGAAAAAAAATTTTTTGACGTTATGGGCACTTTAACTTCCAGGCATTAGTAAAGTTGGCAGTTTTTATTAATCCTGTGTAACTTCTTCTAGATATCGAAAACTGCGTGAGCCACACATGCGCAAACGGTGCATCCTGTGTGGATGGCATCAATACCTACTCATGCAACTGTACAGCGGGATTCACTGGATGGAATTGTGAAACGGGTAGGAGAAGCACAGATAGAACGACCTGATACTTGACAAGGTCAATTTTTAGCTATTATTTAAGTGCAGAGTTTTTACTGTTCCTGTGCGACTTTTTCTGGAAATCTACGACTTCGTGCTCCACACATGCGCAAACGGTGCATCCTGTGTGGATGTTATCAATACTGATTCATGCAACTGTGCTGCGGGTTTCATTGCAGCGTATTGTGATATTGGTAACTAAAGCAGAATGAAGAAGGCGTAATGTTACTTTAAGGTCAAGCTACTGATTTTAATAAGAGTGATGGAATTGCACTATCTCTTTCAAATTTACATTCAAACATGATGATCTTGTCAATCGATCTTCTACAACAATGGTGAAACTTTTGCAGATTGAATCAAGAAGTACGCTTTTAACTGCACAGTGGGATTCTATAGAATCTTTTGTGGAACTGGTGAAAACAAGATAAATAAAGAGAAATATTGTGATCACACCGTCGGTATCCGTGGTTCATCGTTTCATGAAACTCATATTACTACTATCGGTCACCATTTTTTCATACGCAAAAAGTATCACGGGCAACGAAAAGATGGACTGAAATGCCGCATTAATTTACTAGAGAAAGACAAAATAAATTACCAACTTATCAGCGTGAACTAGAGGAGTTTTTCTTTTAGATATCGACGATTGCGTTAATCACACTTGCACCAACGGCGCATCATGCATAGACGGCATCAATAGCTACTCATGTAACTGTTCCGTGGGATTCTCAGGAGAACATTGTGAAAACAGTAAGTATGGCACAAAGGAAATCGAAACAGCATCTAGCCGTCAACTTTCAACATCGATCATCACATTTGCTCTTTCCCTTTTGAATTTTTCTGTAGACTTGGATGACTGTGTCAACCACAGTTGCTCCAATGGTGCATCATGCATAGATGGCATCAATAGTTACTCTTGCAACTGCTCAGCGGGATTCACTGGATTGAATTGTGAAACGGGTAGGGGAAGCACAGATAGAATAACATCTTACTTGACAAGATTAATTTTTACCCGTTTTTAAAGTGTAGAGCTTTTACTGTTAATGTGTCTTAATACTTGATATTCATTATTGATAATAATAATAATAATGATAACATTAACAACAATATTTGAAAATTTGGGGGAGTAAAATTTATGTTGTGATAAATTTGTGAAAATGATTAAGGCATATTCATGGTTTAAAAATTGGCAAAAACCCTAAAACAGAAAGCTATTTACAATAAGTAAATAATTTTAAAACGGGAAAAGGGCAATTAGAGCTAATCAACAATCTAACAAAAATTCTTAACCTAAACTCATGAGTTCAGATGCAAACCAGCTACAGGGAGGGTGAAGTCTTCTGACGGATGTGTGTACAGTTCTTAATATAGCAAAGGAGAGCTGTATTCGCAGCTTGGAAGTAACGCTGGCTTCTTTATTCTTGCTCGAAAGAGTCCCATGCCCCCGTTTGTAACAAACACCAACTCCCTGGTTGTATATCCTCTTCTTCTCGTTTTCTTGCTCTTTGAAGAGCGTAGCTGTGTGTTCGCCCCGTTTGGACCGGGAATTAACATGCGTTACACGTATGTCAAAGAATGACGTCACTCCCGGTGTCCAAAAAGCTCCTGCCTTCATATCCAGCCTCGCTTCTCGACTTATAACAGTGGACTGAAGATTAAGTACCTCATTGTCGAGTGGTTGCAGGAGTGGCTATGTCTCCACATTTTTGCCCACTTTAGTGATGTGTGGTGTCAGAAG
>BLAZ01001257.1:46545-49045 GCA_014633955.1 Acropora tenuis
AGGGGGGCATTGGGGTATATTAGAAAGCGCAAAACCGAAGAAAAAATCATCCAAAACCGCAAAACCGCCAAAAAATTCGGCCAAAACCGAATACAAACCACATTGGATAAGAAAACCAAGAAACCGCTGTTACTTTCTACGAAAACCGAAAACCGGATGCTAAAAAACGAAAAATCCGCAAACTGCAACGAACACGAAAACCGAAAAACCGATCTAAAAAACTAGCCAAAACCGCAAAAACCGAAAATCTGAATGTTCCCCTCTTTCAACATGTTGAAGACATGTAAATTTAATACAATCGAATCTCTCTAGGTGAAAAAGCAAGGCATTTATTTCCTTTCTCTAATCGAAACAGTACCCGGCCAGTTAAAGAATAAAAAGCTACTAAACACAACCGTTATGGACCACAGTAGATATACCGACAGATTTCGAAACGAGAAAATGTATAGCCTTACCGCTCCAAAGGTAAACTATGCCACAGACAACCGAGGCTCAAAACGTTACTATCTTGCTTCCTACTTGCGACATCCTTTTTAATTTATCCTCCTTTTCTTTCGTGTTGAGGTGGGCCAAGAATTCTCGCAATATTCGCCTTTACATGAATTTTGCTCAGTAATGACGGAGGAATGTGCGAAAACTCGCACATTCCTTGATGGGCTTCCTTGATGGAAGACAGCAGATCAGAGTAATTAATCTTTCCAGATGCATTGGTGGATTGGTTATTGCGTATTCATTTTCGCTTCACGGTCGCACTGAAAGGTAAATCAAGGACTCTATTTCGAGTGGTGAGCAAAGCCATACAACCATGTATCGATAGAGGATGTTACACTGTGGTTATCCATGAAAAACAACATAAATACACATGCAAATCAATAAATTCGTTTGTTTATCGACGCTGCACCGGCATCGCAGAGGTCAGGATCCGAGTCTCGTTCAGACCTTTCGTTCGCTACCGTCTCAAGTAGCATCATGAACATAACTGGGAAGATCAGTAACATTGAAAAAGAGCTCGCTTGATGGGTTTATTGGCCCTTCCAGCGACAAATTTATGAAGTTTTTTTTTGCTTTTTGTTTTTGACGTTATGGCATTGAATTTCCTAGAACTGAGTTCGTGTCTGCATTAGTAAGTAACATGAATGACCTACTGTGTTTTAAAACAATAATTAAAAAGGTCCATATTTTGAGAGAATAACTGTGTTCGACCCATCTACGTAGGTCATAGCTAAAAAGGTCAGCTTGAGGTCACCAAAATAACTTGCAATGCTGAGATAAAGTCGATAAAAGCCGGCAGGTACATTTATAAAGCTTAACATCACCGACATGAAGGCGAGAAAAACACGACTCGAAATTTTTTACCTGGTTTGGTACAGTACTAAACTAGACACTAAGAACGCCTTGATTGAATTTTGTTCGCTATTTTCAAACCGTCCGCACTGGAAAAGGTTTGCCGATCGTGTTGGAAAAAATTGGCTTGAAAATTATGTAACACTTCACTTTCCAATGAAAACGTTGAAATAACCATCTTACTGGCTTCCTTTCCGCGAGAGTTTGATTGCAGCATAAACTTGCACAATATTCAAAAAGAGAAATTAATGAATCAGATTTAGTCCGTTTGCAAAACATTGCAAGTAAATGGTTTTAATTGGAGTGTTAGTACTCACCTATCACTCAAAGATTCTCTGTCCGTAAAAACAAATGGCATTCGATCGATGGTTTGATTTGCACCTTACGTCGCACGGAGCAAACTGAGTAAAACCTGTACCTGTCTTCTCGTATCTTTCCACAAATGCATTAATTTGCATAATGAAGACAAAAGGTCATTGTTCGGAAATTTTCCTTTTTCAAAACCAGTCAGTATGAAATGTAGATTGCGTCAAAAACTGTGGACTATGGACTGGCACAGCTCAGTGCGCACTGATCATAAATTATTGAATGTTGAAGTACCAATAATGAAGATGAGTATACAATAACGAGGTACATGATTGCCTGGATTCCGCGAAATCTCTATGGGAGAGGCTCACTCATTCATGGGCTTCTGCTTCACAGAGATTGTCACAGTTCTTTTTCCGTCACCGAAAGTTTCATGATTAAGAAAAAATGTAAGCTAACTTTTCCATTCCCTTCTTTAGCGAGGTTGAAATGAACTGGCTGCCAGGACAATTAAAACTAAAAACGTTGAACACCAAATAATTCGTTACACTTACTTTTTCTCTTTGTGTAAGAATATTGGGACTGAAATTTCCGAAATAAGTGTTAAGAATATGCCCGAGGCTAAGATTTTCTTAGAACACAATTATTTTAGCATGTCGAAGGTCTATAAAATACAATCGAATGTATCAAGGTGAAAAAGTGATGCATCTTTTTTCTCTTTCTAAGCCGAAATAGTACCTAGTCAAACATTACGTCAGCGCTAAAACGAAGCCCTTTGGTCACATTGCATTAAATGCGATAGAAACCTAGACACTCGTGATGTAATGAGTTGACACACCTCTATTTATTG
>BLAZ01001257.1:86520-91520 GCA_014633955.1 Acropora tenuis
GCGAGCGCTCATCCTCTGCTTCTAATTCCTTGGCTTCCAACATGACATAAATTGTATATGTAGAGTTCTTCTCGGTATGCTCAAAATGATGTTTTCATGTTTACAAGAAATTTTACTTGAAAACTAGAACTAACGAACTGCAAGCAGAAAATTAACATCTTAATTAAATTTATTTCACCTTTAAAAGGATGCACAAGCTCCTGGCCTTGTATATATTTTACATTAATTTTGGTTATTCAGTAAGTTTTGCTCTAGCACTCTGTAACAAGCTTCATACCGCGTGGGATGTTCGAGGAGTAAAAAGACCTAAAAGACCAGAAAGCCACGAGCCAGGACAATAAAAACATTCTGTTCGAAAA
The DNA here is from genome assembly GCA_014633955.1 of Acropora tenuis. NCBI lineage: Eukaryota > Metazoa > Cnidaria > Anthozoa > Scleractinia > Acroporidae > Acropora > Acropora tenuis. The sequence goes on from BLAZ01001257.1 coordinate 86,880, forward strand.
GTCAATTTTCAAAGATTTATCGCCATGAACATAAACGCCACGGAAAAAAACGTAAATTGATGTTTTTCTCAAACGTTTAAACTGAACTGAACGTTAACTAATCATCTTTCATCTTCCTTTAAAACTTGTCCGACTGTTCAATTATGACCGACTCGGAGTACTCGAAATAAATGATACAAAAAAAGTTTTCAAACTTTTCATTTTGAGGCGAAGTTTTATTGAGGTTAGCTTACTCTTGCTCACGGAGTTTTAAGGAGTTTCGGCCGCGTACGAAGATTTCACTGGAGAAAACAGCGGAAACGATGAAACGTTAAAAAATAACGTTAAATTACCGCGCTTCGAGGAAAAACATGCACTTCTTTTTCGTGCTATTTTGCGTTTGCTAAACAACAACGCAAAACAGCCAAGTTCAACTTTTTTTTTTTTTCATAATATAATATCATAGTTCTGAAAGGAGGCGGAAAGTCTTAGAAAAGACGCTGGTTCAAAATGGTTCATTAATTTTAGCGGATTAAAATTGTAGTCTAAAATAACCTTTGCCTTTAATGCGTAGGTTTATTTCGCTTGCCGTTAATTAGTAAAGTAAACTAGATCGTTTGGTTGAGAAATCACCTCTTTAACTGTAAAAATTATATATGAGGCTTCTATTTCGCTTTAAAGCCTCACTTTTTTTTTAACGCAAACCAGTTTTATTGCAGTTTTATTACTTTCGTCGGCACTCACATAATGAAAAACAATTAACTGTGACGGACATTAACTGCGGGAAAATTCGTGTCCGTGCGCCATAACTTGTTTTATCTTGTATCTGATTGGCTAAGACTGCTGAACGAGCGTTAGGTCAATCAAAAACGGAACTGATGGAAGTCCAAGCCGCAGCGGAATTCGAGTGCAACAGGAACGCTGGAGTTATAAAAACAGGTCGCGGCACTTGACATGAAAAACTAGGAAGACTCATTCGAACCGATCGTTCAAGAGATCTTTACCCAGGGAGAAGATACTAAGATCCACCAGTTGAAAGCTTGTCATCTTTATAATGAAGAACACAGCCTTTACCATAATGCTCCTTGCTTTGGTCTTCGTAAATGTAATCCTCGAGTCTGAAGGTTGGGTAGGGCCAATCCCAGGAAGTCAAGCCAATGGCGGGAAAAAAAAGGCAAGGGTTAGTATCAATAATCATATAATCATAATATAAGACAGTAACTCTTTATCTTTACATTCATCCACGAATTCTAGCTTCAAAATAGCGAGCTAAAAATGGACGAAGATGAGAGAGAAAATCTCATTTGTAATTAAATGTAACTTCGGGTTTTTACAATAACCTCTAGATTCTTCAAAGTCGTTTGGCTTGCAAAATAAGCACTAAGCATTGCAAAATCAAATTGATTTGAGCTGCTTGGAGATTAGAAAAAAAGATTGCAGTTGAGTGTCTTCCCTTGACACGAATCAAGTGCAACACAAGTCATTTCACCTCTCGGACCCGTTACACAAAAGTGCCGAAAGGTTTCGGGCCTATTTCAAGTGCTATACAATTCCCTTTATATCTTCGGAACACCGAGGTCCTTAGCCATCAAACTTTGCAATCCTCTTGGTTTTTCTTACATTAAAGACATGCTAAAAGATTCGACTTTTCAAAACATGTGAATTGTAGTTTTCCAACTAGGTTTTCAGGTCCGAAAAATTCTCGAGACTTTCGAGAAACAGGACCCTGGCTTGGCCGAAAACGGTCGCGAACTTGAGCAATAATGAAAAACCATGCGAAGATCAGGCAAAAAAAACAAAACAGACAAACAACAACAAAACACCACAACAACAACAACAAAAAAAACAAACAAGCCAAAACAAAAACAAAAAAACAAGAAGTCGTTTTCCACTCTCTCTATCTCCCGCTTTTTTTTCCAGCAATACGAGTACTCTATCTGGGTGATCACGACCGCTCACCCGTCATTTCAATTAATCCGGCGGGGTGCGTAGAGTATTGAAACCACGCTAAATATCAAATACCGCAAGCGCGAAAAGGAAGGGCTGGAGGATGTCTTCTCAAAAGAAAATTAACTTCTTTTTATCAGATTACCACTTTTGAGGTTGTTCTTAGTAAAAGCTGCGCTGATTAACTATTGGAAAATCAAAATCAATGCGAACAGCGAGAAACATCAATTGATTTCAGCTAAAAAATAATTTTCGTTCGTTTTTTTTTACGTTCCGGGGTCGCAAAACTAAAAAAAAAACATTGGTAATTGAAGATCAAAGATAACAAGAGGTCAACAAAGAAATGGACCGTTGCGTGCCAATGATTGTACTTGTTGCTACCATGATTGTTATTTTAGGATTCGACTTCGTCCTTGCTGAAATCTCCAAGGTTACATCTACCCGGGAAAGGGGCGAAAAACCATAACTTACTCCCTCCCCGTTTGGTTTATCGCCGAACCAAGAAGGCATAGAGACATTAGGAAAATGCAACAACGACGACGTCACTCCATAACACAAGTTCACATTAGATTTGTGACATAAAAGAATTGTTTCAGGTCTTTAATTATTGATATTTACCCAGGAAGCTCTTTCCGAATATAAAAGGAGAAATTAATGTTTAAGTATTTAACTGGCATGAACAAAATAAAATTTTATATGAAAAGTAATATTTAAGCGTCGTGTCTAGACATCCTACACAGGGCTAGGCCAAATTTGGTCATTTCACGTCGTTGTCTCCTAGGGTATATCAAACAAATATGTCAATTTGAAAAAAGATGCACCTGCGGCGCGTGTCGCCCACGCAAATATTATTGTATACAAACTTATGACGTGTTCGTTGCCGTTGCTATTGCATAATGTCCCTGTTACGACGGGCGTACTTCATCTCCCTTCCACGCCGCCTTGTTCTCTAATACAATGCTCATCTCATTGGGAGAGCTTAAGAGAGGCGAGAGAGAGCAAATCACAAAGTTCGTGGGCTTGCAGGATTAAAGCACTTTGGAAAGCCACACCTTCACCCTATGTCAATAAAACCCCTCAGTGCTTCGTTGAGACGATAAAAACAAAATCATCAATATCAATTATCAGTGACAAGCAATATCAGGCCAATACCTTTTTAGTTAATGAACTTGTTTTTTTCCTTTCTTTCATGCGCAGTTTGTGCGAGCGGCCTCCAACACCATTTGTCCATTGGCAAAGAGCCTTGGATGCGAGGGACTGCATCAGAAAATCAACGAAGAGAGCTGGAAACAACATCAATGAACTTGATGACCAACAAAATTCGGGGCCTATTATAACAGAGATGATAAAATTAAGTTAATTTGTTCAAAATAAAGTTTAAACAATCATTGATTCTTGCATTTGAACATTTCCGTGATTGCGAGATAGATTCCTGTGAGGTGACGATTCTAGGCGGCTAAACAAGGACAGTTTATAATAAGCTCAATTTAATACAGTTGTCAAATTGAATTACAAAAAAAAATAGGATTACAAAAGAAAAAAAAACCATACTCAGATAACGCAAATCAAAAACAAGAGCAAACAAGACAAAAGCTGGTATGTCAACGATGACAAAATGCAATGAGTAAGAACTGGTTTAAGGCGACTAAGATCGATGCATTTTATAGCCGAAAGGTTGATTTAAGATTGCGCTGCGTCAAACTATTATGCTCAGTTATTTCAACTTGGAATACACACGTGTTGCAAGTCGGTTGAGAGGATAGTTTCGAATTGGTGTTGCCTTCGTGGAGCTGATAAACTTGCATTCAGGACTTAGCTACTAACGGAGAATTTTTTCGGAAACCTTCGAACGCATTAAAGCCGACTCGAGGAGGCATTGAATGAAAGATTGAAACAACAGATTACTGGTGATCCGCTTAGATGGTTCGACTAGGAAGAAAACGAAGAATGGCTAGTGAGCAAGAGAAATGATAATTGAAGAATGGGCTGAATACATGAACTTACAAATGTTTCCAAGAACAGCGAAAATAAAGTCCTAACTTGAACGCACAATTGATCGCGCTAAAATTTTTATATATAGACGCGTACGTGACTTGAAATGAATATCCCAGGGAAAACTAAGCGCGCAAATCTTAAGGATGCTGGGCAGTGCACGTGAGGAAAACTATGTGCAAGGGTGACTAAGTGAAAAATGCCTGGCCGTGCACGGTGACAGATGTACGTGAGAAACCTATCTCCCTCTGACCCAATCCATCCGACCTCGAGGGCACCAATGACGTCTTCTGGGTGCCTTGTGAGATCAAGAATATACTGATAAACAGCTAAGTAAATGATATTTTCTCTGAAAGCTGACCTCACTTTGCCCTTGATGTAAGTAATTGAACAATCTCGAATCTGATTGGACAATTACTGACTATTGCCATATTGTTTACCAATAGAAGGACTAGTACATGTCAAAAGGATACTACTTCGGGTCACGGTCAACGCTTAAACTTACTGCTCCCAGTGAAAATACAGGTAAGCTACAAATAAGTGTTTTGTGGGTCTTTTGTTCTTTACTCCAACCCTTTAAATTATTATTAAATACGACAGTAACACTTGAACAGTAATTCAATTCACAAACTCATGATATCGTCGAGGACGGAATCGAACCACGCCACATTGGTAGAAAGCGAGTGCTCTCACGCTAACCCTGCCCTGCTGAATCATATGACA
>BLAZ01001262.1:31019-35125 GCA_014633955.1 Acropora tenuis
TCATCGATCCGGTGCACGTGTTCGATCTCTTCGTCATCTTCCGAATCGAACAAGTCGATGTCATTGATACCGATATGAAATATATCCTCGTCGCGACTGTCCATAAGATGACGTCGACAATGAACGCACCGCCGATCATGCTTGTTGGCGCGGCCATACAGCGAGTACATGCTTTGCAATATACAGGCCATATGAACGCGCGCCTGACAACACCACATACGGATTGTGGAATTAAGAACCTTCTTAGGGATCTTCAGTCTCTCAGGGACGCCACGAATGTGAAATAAGCGTTGGAGGTGCAGTTCACTTGGACAGTAATAACACAGACACAGACACACCACACACCTCGGTTCTTCCTGGCGGTCTCTGATACGGGCACAGAGTTCAGCGGCTTTCTGGGCACGTCTTTGCTCTGCCATCTTGCGTACCATGCGCTTGAGCCGATCTCGCTTGGCCCGCTTCTGCTGTATGATGTCCCATATGGCATCGCGTCAGCGCTGACGTCGTTGGGCTCGTTTGTAGTCGGCCACGATGTCTCCGATGGCGTCACGTAATATCTTCCGGCGTGATTCTATGATCCTCAGCGATCGTCTTCTTACTGCTGGCTCACTCATGGTTGTGGTTTGAGAACCCCAGCATGCAGCGACCTGTGTTATATATGATCGGAGTATGACGTCAGACCCCCCACGGATGGGAGGGGGGATGGGGGTATCCCCCCTCTCTGAGAAGGAAGTCCAGCTCAAGACCAGCGCGAATGCCAACACGGCGTACAACACGAACTTGTACCCCGTGACCAATTTTGCTCATTCCAAGATCAAACAATTGTCCGTCCACGTCAATGGTGTGCTCTTGGAACCCCAGACGCATCATTATCATTACAAAGCCTTCTTTCAAACCATCCTGAACAACAGCCGGAACACAACTCTACATCCACAAGGCTGGTACAACGATTTCGACTTACCAGCACTCCTGACGGCCAACGTCGTCGATAAGACGCACAATGACTACAAGGAATTGACAGAAACTCAGAAAAGAGGCATAGCCGCCATAAAAAACTTGGGGTTACAGTTTACAGGGGGTAAATTATATACGATGTTCTTTACTCCCAATTCACCGCTGTTCCATACCGGCAAGTTGTTGGTCCCCATGCAAGAAGTGTCCATCAAGATGTACTTCAACGACCCATCGGTCTTCATGCTGAGTGCAGCCGCCACGGATGACGCAGCCATCAAAGCCAAAGCCTTGAGCGACGCTGCTGTCAAGATCACCTTGAACCTGTGTCAGTTGACCGTCGCACCGTCCCTGTACAGACAGATTACAGCCTCTAGAACGAGATCGACGGCCATGTACCCATTGCACGCCTCTAAGATCCGGACATTTTGCATGGCCGATGGGTTGACAGATTTTGACCAAGATCAATTATTCACCAATAGCGTCCCCGTCCGCGTCATAGTGGGGTTGTTACACAACAGTGCTTTCAATGGAGCGTACAGACGTAGTCCATTTGCGTTCGAAAAGTTTGGACTGACTCTGATCAGGATGACCATCAATGGAGAAGAATACCCTTACAAGAATGCCCTGGAATTGATACACAACGATGGTTCCAAAGACAATTTTGGGTACAGAAGATTTTTGGAAACTATGGCGTCGTATCAAACTGGAGAAGCCCCCATCGCGCTACCAGAAATATGGGGTCAGACCGTCAGACCGGATGACGATGCAGATGCAGTCGTGAATGCCTCCGGGAACGTGACGCTATTTGTGTTCAATTTCACCCCAGACGGTCTACCAGCTGCACCTACCTTCCATCCCCCTCAGAGTGGGAACGTACGTTTACAGTTCAAACTGAATGCTTCAGCCGGCCATGCCATCACGGTGTTGATCTATGCCGAATTTGAGAATGTGATGGAAATCGATAATAGCAACGGTGTGTTGTACAACGACGACAGTTGAAGAATGGTACTCATTGCAACGAGCGATCAACAAGTCCGACATCTGGGGTACCACGATCCCGACTTGGCCCCCTATTTTGCCGGGGTATTCCCCAGCGATCGTCTACCTGCACGTCCCGTGAAAGATGAACCTCGTGGCTATATCGTCAATATCAACACGCACGATCAACCGGGCAGTCATTGGGTGGCTTTGTGGACCAACGACGGGGGGTGTACGGTCATGGACAGTTTTGCCATTCCGTTTCCTATGTACAAACCGTCGAACCTGTTTGACTGGTTGATGTATCATTTTGAGGGGTTCGAGAGCAATGGTCACGCCATGCAAGCCATAGACAGTCAAGCTTGCAGTCTTAACGCCCTGATGTTTTTGATACACATGAGCGTTGGAGAAACCTTAGACACGTTCATGAACATTTTTAGTCGTAATGATTTTGTCAAGAACGATCGTCGGGTCGCGCAATGGTTCCGTCATTTAGTGGAACGCGATATGACCTGGCATCGTTTCAAACAGTTTAACCAAGCGAATCATGTCCCCGTTCGGTTGTTAGACATGGTAATGTTACAATAAAAGTTTTGTGAAAAAAACGGTGGTTGTGTATAAAAAAGACCTCCACACTCGAACCAAGCGTCACAAAAAAAATGTTTCGTACACCGTCGAATATCTTGGTGGTAGGTCCGTCGGGAAGCGGCAAGACCGTATTCGTGTCGGAATTGTTGAAAGAACCTCATCGGTATTTTCGACCCGTCCCTAAACGTTTACATTATTGTTATGGGGCCATGCAACCCTTATTGCAACGATTGCGCGATGGTCATAAGGTCGGACTGCACGAAGGTTTACCCACCGCCGAGGATCTGACACGTTGGTTTGGGAACGAAGGTGGGATATTGGTATTAGACGATCTGATGGCCGAAGGGGGGAACGACAAACAGGTGTTGGATCTCTTCACCAAACATTCGCATCATCGGAACATCACGGTGATTTACCTATGTCAAGATATGTTTCCCCGGGAAAAATATGCCAAGACCATCAATCGTCAAGCGCATTACATCGTGGCCTTCAAGAGTCCTCGCGATAAATTGGGTTTGAAGAATTTACTCTTGCAAGCGTTTCCCAATCGCTGGAAAGACGTGATGGAGGTGTTTGACAAGGCCACGCGTCAACCGTTTGGGTACATCATGTTGGATTTACATCCGGCATCGGACGATCGCATGCGCGTGTTTGCGAATCTGCTACATAAAGAGGGTATAACTAAAGGCTACCGCATAAAAGAGGATGGCGACCCTACGAGAGCAACGTGAGGAAGCCAGTCGATGTTGTCGTCGAGAAGCCGAAGCCAGTGAAGCGCGTCTGTTAAGTGCTCGTTTAGCAGAAGCGCATAGTCCTCGAGATTTGGAAAGGATGGACACACCTTCGCCGTTACCCAGTAGTCCGGTGGGACGATTGAACCGGATAGATGCAAGCGGCTATGCAACGCCTCTCGCCCACGGTGCAACGCCTCTCGCCCACGGTCAATATCGTCAATCAAGGTTTTGATTTTTCACCGGCCTCGTTTGAAGAACTCTCTCCTGAATCTCAATCCATTTTGGATAGTCTGATGCCACCACCGCCTACTCCACGAACGTCTTCCCTGGCCGGAGTGGGTGTACCCGCTCGGAATGTGAGTTGATCACCCATACCTAGCGTACGAGGACCTGGTGCGACTAGACCAACGCAAGGGGGTAAACAACCTTGACGGAGACCACCACCACTATCACCACCATCACCAGATGGAGATGGCGATGATAGTGGACCGACTAATGGGGGCGACACACCTCGATCTAGACGGAGTGGGGTGCCTTCCGATCGTGGGGATTTACAAGATGCCTTCGACCAGATGTCAGACAGGGAACGACAACGATTGCGTAAAAAGAATGTGTAATCGGTGACACATACCAGTACCATTACCACCGTATATAAAGACGGACGACCACCGAGTGTGAGTCATACTTCCACATGAGAATCACCGGCACCCAATCAAAACAGTTTATAAAATATGACGACACGAGTCCGACGCCGCTGTCGACCCAGGGTGCCACCCCACAAAAGACGTCAACCTTTACCACAATTTGGTGGACAAGCATTAGACCCATTAAGCCGAGGGTACATACGTGGAT
>BLAZ01001262.1:46010-51010 GCA_014633955.1 Acropora tenuis
GATCGAGACGGAGTGGGGTGCCATCGGATCGTGGGGATTTACAAGATGCCTTCGACCAGATGTCGGACAGGGAACGACAACGTTTGCGTAAAAAGAACGTGCAATCGGTGACGCACACCAGTACCATTACCACAGTATAAAAAGACGGACGACCACCAAGTGAGAGTCGTACTTCCACGCGAGAATCACCGGCACCCAATCAAAACAGTTTATAAAATACGACGACACGAGTCCGACGCCGCTGTCGACCCAGGGTGCCACCCCACAAAAGACGTCAACCTTTACCACAATTTGGTGGACAAGCATTAGACCCATTAAGCCGAGGGTACATACGTGGATTTAAAGGATTGTTCCAATTGACAAATTACCTACGAAGACGACGTGAACAACAACAACAACGTCAAAAAGGTGGCAGGATAAACGTGTATATAAAACGACGTACTTGAATGTGAGCATGACAAAAAAAAAACAATGAGGACACGAGTCCGACGACGCCGACCCAGGGTACCACCCCGCAAAAGATGTCAACCTTTACCACAATTTGGAGCTGGTAGGCTAACACCTCGACAGATGAAGACACTGATGATGGCAACGGATCCGAGACGTCTCGGTATCTTTCCCAAGAGAGGGCAAAGTGGTGCGGGTATATTCTCAGTGGTGTCAAAAGCGGCTAAAAAAATGGCCGCAAAAATGACCAAGGCAGTGGCCAAACAAGTGGCGAAAAAAGTGGCGAAAAAAAGCGGCCATGGGAGCTGTGGCAGGCGGTGCTGGTTACGCGACGACGAAATTCTTTGATAAATTTATATAAAAAGGGTGGGTGTGACATGTGGACATCAAATACACTATGGCAACCATCCGTAGACGACCATTAATGGGACGTGTGCATGTGGTGCGACGCCCTCGTCGCCAGCGTGGTGGAAGTATGCATGTGGTGCGACGCCCTCGTCGCCAACGCGGTGGAGGTATGCATGTGGTGCGACGCCCTCGTCGCCAACGCTGTGGAAGGATGCATTACATGTGATGACGATTGCAAAAAAATATATAAAGACCAATCGAAACAACAAAAAACCAACCAAACAACCCCATGAGTTGTATGGTTCGGATTAAACGGCACGTGCCTTTTTTACAAAGTCTGGTACGTCAAGCCAAAGGCAAACAACGTGATGCTTTACTACGAGCGGCCAATGGAGATCAGATCAATGCTGTGAGTGAAATGGTTTTGAATGTCTTGACCAACGACAAGTTCCCCGTCCGACCAGACTTGGTGGCGCGGCTACAACCCCATAAAAAGGCTCTGCGCGAACTCAGGAAAAAGAAAAATTCCGTGAAACGACGATGTGAGATCTTATTGAACAGAAGGGAGGGCGTTTTTGGAACAGTTTGGAACGAGTATGTCGCTGTCTGAACATATGATACGTTTGTTGACGACTTTGTTCATGATATTGAGACGAACCCAGGAATGGATAGAAAAGATGCGACCTCACATGGCTCGTCTTCAATTGGCTTGGAAAGATTTGAAACAGATCATGAAATCGTGCAAGAGTCGTCGGTTTGGTACTACCGACCGACCACCACCCACACCGGGTCCTACGGAACTGAAAGACATTGTCGTTCAAAAAGACCATAAAAAAGACGCATAAGGTTCGGAGTTGGTTCATTTGGGGTGTGGGACCATGGAAGAAATGCGAATCATTTCCCGGGCGGAAGCCCCCGAATTGGTGCAAAAACGTAGTGCGATGCTCATGGAAGATGGACGTTTGTCCCATGCGGCGCGTTTGGCCGCTCGTCAAGAACGTTTATTGAACGATCCCACTTTACCGGACGACATGGCCGTCCAAAGGGTGAAACCGGTTGATAGGAAATTACGTCGAGCAGTCAAGAAACTACGTCAATTGCAAACGCAACCTTTGACGGCCGAAGAAGAGGCGCAAGAAGGACAAGAATTGTTAACCCCAGCTTTGAGTAAATAGATGCGTCGCATGGTACGTGTCGCTAAACCCGATGGGGTACCATTACCACCACCACCACGCCCCGTCGATGCCACCCCGGCAGAAGGTCGTCGTCGTCGTATTCTACCCCCTACACCATTGGAGACCCCTAAGAGAGGCAAGACGCCACCATCTTCTGGAACAAAAAGAAAGACCCCATCCCGTATACCCTTTCCCTTCACGCCCGAGGAACTGAAGGGTGTGACCTTGAAACCCACCCCAGCCAGAAAGAAGACCCCATCTTCGACCGGTCCACGTCATTTGAAATCGAAAATCACCTCCGAATCGTTGGTGAGTCAAAGTGCTCGATTGAAAAAAGTGGGACCGCCTCGAACGCGTACTACTCGATAGACGAATCCGTGGATGACTACTCTGTCCCGTGAAATAGATAAAAGGAGACGTCAATTGGATGATCCCGATAGACCATCGAGTCAGGAGTTGAGAGGATTGGAACAACAGTGGAAAACATGGGAGTGAGACGTCGTCGTCGTCATCGTCCTCGTCAGCGAGGACGTGGAGTCGATATTCAAAAATGGTTGGGCAAAACCGGAGTCGAATTTCATTGGCATGGTTATCAGGACATGGGTCCTGGCACACATTTACAGAAACGTTTGAAACGCGGTGACCCAGGCATCAACCGTTTGGATCGGATTGCCAAGCAACATGACATCGATTATTCTCGTGCTAAGAATCTTAGCGATAAACATGCAGCCGATCGTAAGATGATTAAAGCCATTGATCGGTTTGGCGGTTGCAAGACTAACACGGAAAAGATTGTCAAGAAAATCATGCAGGCCAAAGTCAAGTTGAAACTTTAATAAAGACGTTATTGTTGTTATTAACAAAGTGTGTGTCATTACTATATTAGAAAATGAGCAAATGTCTTTCAGACAGTTCCCGGGTCGTGGCCGTCATGAGCTCCATACCACTATAGCATCGACGCCACATCTCGCGCACAGAATCGCGACCCCTATGTCGGAATCGAAAAGGGTAGGTGCGAGGACAATCTCGAGCGTGTTTTGTAGCTAGTCCCGGTCCATCACAGGCAAACGTTTCATAACAATAAGGGCACACGATGGCCATGGCAGACTGGCGGCACGAACGACATAGGTACCAACACTTGACTTCGAGGATATGTTTCTCAAAGACATTGGACCAATACGACCACGTGGTCCACGTGGTGGCAAACCAACGTATCTAAAACAAACAAACAAAAGGTTTCAGTCCTCCTTATCCTCGATACTAATCGTGCCTCCGTGCAATGCGTCTCAGGGCGGTCTCGTGTAATTGGAGCGTGGTACCACCCATGTGAAGGTCGATATGATCGTACAGATACCAATTCCAGTGACACAGCATAGCTTCACGACGATGTTCGGAGGTATTCGATAGCATCGTGCACACGCCCGTTGGGTACGATGACAGTTGCCGTACATACAAAACCAATACGCTGCGGCTTGATGGTTCGGTCCGATGAGGGCCCACATCCCGGGACCCAACGTCCATTCTCTCAGGGTCATAGGCTGCAACGACGATGAAACAAACGTGAGAAAGGTGAGAAACCCACACAACGACGATGACGACCGTTATACCATCTAGGGCATAGTGGTCGATGATGTTTCAGTTCCACGTAAATAAAGTCAAAGGGGTGATAACAACGCACGCATAAAGACATCTTAGAATCCCCATATGGGCAACGCCACCAGGATAAGTCATGCTTTGTCGGGTTGTCGTTCAAAGTCCACGAAACGACGAGCATGATCTATAAAAAAAAATCAAAATCTAATCAACGATCCGTCTCTGGTGGGCACATAGCGGCACCAGGGTGAACGCATCCAACATTTGCACGTAAGACATCGAACCCCATGACATCTACGACAGATCCTGTATCCTATCCATTCAGGTGGTAGCGGCCAATCGCGATGAGTGAATGAACGGTAACTCCGACACACTTTGGTACAACCCTTGTGATAACAATTCCATACCAAGAACTCCGAGTAATGATACATGCAACGCATGACCTACCAATCACAATCACAATCACAATTATTATAACGTCCCGCAATCCACCACTTTCTCCATACATGACGGTATAGGATACCATGACATCGATAACAGATCGGTTGACCAAACCAAAGGGGTTTGTCTTCCCAATTGGGTGTGGTTTTCAAATAAGTGTCCCATCGACGTGGGGTGTCACAGGCCCTACATTTCCAACAGGCAATCTTGTCTTGATTACTTGGTATGCACCACTCGGTATGCATCACCTACAGATAATAAAAGTGATATCGACCTTGTATCACCCTCACAGAACTAGTTTTCTCATAAGTACACGACGGCCAGGGACAGTTCCATTGCCAATAGTGTAATGGGGTCAACCAACCATTATAGGCATAGTCGAGTTGAGCACGCATGACCTACGACGACAAACAAAGAGGTGGCTTAGTGTCCAAACGAGCGACCCTCCAAACGCATCTCCAGACAAAGGGTTCGTAAACCTACGGACGTGAAAAACAAAGAGGCGCCTTAGTGAAAGGTGTGCTGTGTCCGTACGTGATGCAAAACAAACGACCCTCCAATCGCATCTCCAGACAAAGGGTTCGTAACCACCCACATCGACGACCTGGACACCACACGTGATGGTGAAACCAATCGGTGTGGTCCACCACGCAAACGTCATAAGGGGTCAATGTCTATTAAGAAAAGAAAAAAGAACTTACCGGCAATGAATGCGTAACCAGGGCGTAGTCGCGTGACCTGGCCTGCCAGTTGGGTCAATGTCGTGACGGGTCCGCCCTCCTCGCGTCTACGACCATAGACCGCAGCACGGAAAGCTGTGGAACGGGTTACGCGCTCGATCCACTTGTAAACAATGCGTACAAAGATTCACATAGTATTGGCAGTTCTCCCAAGGGACGCGCTCAGATGGTTCGCAGGGGTGAAGACATCGAAACCAAGTGGTTCTCGGGTCGCTCAACCACACCCACATGATCTAACAAAACAACAAAAACGTGT
>BLAZ01001264.1:26179-28679 GCA_014633955.1 Acropora tenuis
TTTTGACATTCTACGTCAATCAGTCTTGCTGGTGACTTCCTTTTTCTTTCTCGTTTTATTATGGTATGGACGATCCAGGAGTACCTCTTCCCCGAGGTTTCGAGCCACGGCCTTAGATGGGGAATATGTTTCAGGAGTGATTTTTCGGTGGCTTTTCATATCTGGCGTGGTACATTATTTAAGTTTTTTCTACAGTTGTATTGGAGAATTTAATGAAATGTGTTTCTATTATTCTGCACACTCCTTAATAAACTCTTTCACCTTGAATACTCGTGTTAGTGAAGGGAGAATTATCAAATTCTGCAAGTCAAATCATTGCATGCAATTTTGTATCTTTGTGTATGATAATACATTTGTTGACAATTTTCTGACTACTTCAGAACATCGTTTTGAAGGAATCTATTGCTGTTTCTTCAATGTCTATGGAGCTGATGGCTTGACTGAATGTGATTGGCATGCACTGATCTGCTAGCAAGTTTATGTTGTAACATTTATCTTGCAGAGAAAGTAAGTCCAAGTGTGTCTACTACTCCTACAAGTGCACCAGGTAATTGACCAGCTTAAGATTGTCGAAGTACACTGTATGATACTTCTTTGGACAAGACAAGACAAGACACATACTATTTACTTGCAGGTCAAATCATTGTATGCTATTTTATATCTTTGTATACGATGATACATTTGTTGACAATTTTCTGCCTACTTCAGAACAACTTTTTGAAGGAATCTATTGCTGTGTTTTCAATGAAGTTGATGTGCCTTGACTGAATTTGATTGCACTGATTTGTTGGCAAGTTTATGTTGTAATATTTATCTTGCAGAGGCAGAAAGTCCAAGTGAGTCTACCCCTCTCACACGTGCACCAGGTAATTGACCAGCTAAACATTACGAAAGTTCACTGTATGATTTTTTAGTTAGCAATGTTGAATTGGACAAGCCAGTGCCCTCCCAAAAACTGTTACTGCGCACTCCCAAGAACTGTTACTGCGCACATTTTACTTGCACAGGGCTAAGGTGAGGCGAAGCTGTTAGTTTATGTAACAGCATACTTGCTATTGGCATCTCAGAGTCTCACTAGGATTCAATCTTGGGCTTAACTATTGGGACAATAAAGATTTTCCCTTGCAGAGTAAACCTCTTTTTAGCTACTCACCTCAGTGTTCACAAAAAAAATGTCGAGTTCCAGGTAGAAATCGTACCCCGTGAAGTTAAGGTTCAAGTTATTCTGTTCTGTCATATAGTCCTTTGTTTCGATCGATTCTAATGCCGTTTGATCGCTAGGATGTGTGTAACTCAAGTGTACCGTTGTCTTCCTCCTCACCCCTAATTTCATTTCCTATTCAACTTGTTTTTCCCCTTCTTCTTAATGCTCCTTGTACTCAATGTTCACTTTTTTAAACACGTTGAGAGTTCCTCTCTTATTCCTTTGTTTGGTCATTGGTTTCCTCCAATCCTCTTTTCTTATCCCTCGTTACAGCTGTGTCGGGGACAACTGCGCACTTGTACTATGGCCAAGCAAGAAAACTCTTCCTCGTTGTCGTTCTCGTATCTGTACTTAAGTTTCTCATATAACCAAATTGACTTCACAATTGTAATAAGCCCACTTTTGTTCAATCCTTTGTTTGATAGACTGCTACGTGTGTGCATTGCAGTCCTTTGTACTACGTCTTTAAATTTTGAAAATTAGATTGTTAGCTTATGTGCATGCTTTTTAATTTAGACAGCAACAACGACGGTGATATTTATTATGGCGCCAAGATAATTTGTAATGGATGATATTATTTTAGATATTGCGTGACTTAAGTCATCGTTTCATGTTCTAAATCACGTTTGAGAACAATTTCACACACTTAGTTTGCATTTGCAGATTTTTAACTCTAAGCGTTAAAATAAAGCCGTTTTTTTTGGCTGAACGAATACTGTTTCTTTGTGTAAGTTCAATTCGCCGTTCAGTTTAATTTTGAATATCTTCATATTTGCTTCACAAAAAGTTATCCCTTTGGTCCTACATCGCGTCAAGGTGGTAGAACCGAGTTCAATGGTGGAGATCTTGTGCTGCACAATCGAGTATTGACGCCAAGATATTATTGGAAAGCTGTGTGCGACCCTGCAGCAGAGAAGTCTGTTATCGTTGTCGTTGAAACAAGCACAGTGAAATAAGGGAGGTCACTGAGGGCAAAGTTGCAGATTGCAATGGCCAAAGACCAAACTAGAGAGTTTGGCGTAGTTTACTGGTACAGCCTGCAAGGTGCTGGCATCGTGCCTGGCTACGCAGATTTCAAACTGCCACCTTTCAGTGATGCGAGTTGCAAGCCTGTCGTCAAGGGTACCTTCCTGGATAGGTCTATCAACAACCTACAATAATTTTATGACAACATACGTACAAATGTTCATTCAATAATTGGGAACCTTGGATCTAAGCTTTGTTCATTGATGGTTTCCCTAACAATAAAGAATAGTAGCAGCTTCTCAAGAATTTGCTATTCCCATCGGCTTGATG
>BLAZ01001264.1:43679-48679 GCA_014633955.1 Acropora tenuis
GGTTTACTTAAGCAATAAACCCCATTTCATATGGGTTTACCGGCGTAATAAACCCGAGCGGGGAGTTGAGAGAATACAAGAAAAGCTTGTAAATCATGAAACTTAAGTGAGTGATTTAAAAGCTATTTCAATGGTCATATTTAGTACTATATTGCAAGAAGCCTTCATTTCCCTTTACTTCTGTGTAAACTCAATTGAACAAATCGTTGCCCAATCCTGACATTTGCCCAGTGATTAAGTCAGAAAATTGGCAAAACGATGTATAAGCATTCTTGTGGTCTATGCAAATCAAAACTTTTCCAGTTGTTGACAAAGGCTGTAGTATGTTTGCTTAATAAGCGCATTTGCACGCGCAGAAAACTCATGATTTTCTTACGTATAGAGTCGATACTGGTCAGCTCACCTCCATAGCGAACAAAGTTGGAGTAACTACTTTCTACAAAGCCTTTGCGTGAAACCATTCTTAAGTCCGGAATAGAAATATACCAAAATGTGGGCCACAAGTGAAGTAGGTTTAATTTTTCATCACTATACTTGTGCTGAAAGAAATAATTTGTTATCTGCATTCATTCTTGTTTATTTAGTTGAGAAAGTTATTCAACTGAACGAGATCACAGGACCGCGAAAGAATGTGGAAAGAAAACAGCTCAATCCCAGGGTATACTTGGCTTTCATCCCTGCCACCAGGTTGGAAACCGCGAAGGCCATTGGTTTGACTCCAAAGGAGGTTAGGGTTAGGATTAGAAGTCTTATGAGCCACATAATATTATACATATCTGTTTATTATATGGCAAGCTCCGCGAGCGGGCAGTATGCGGCGAATTCTGTGTTCTGATTGGCTACCCGAGCGCGCAAGATGGAGCGATACTGCCTGCCTGGGACAGCCCGTTTCGTTCCCGCAAATAAAATTTCGCCAAAGTTCAAGCGAGTGCACGAAAGTTTTTTTTTGCCGAAATTATTTTCTGCCAAGGTAAAAAGATTTTTTGTGTTTTCTCTGTCTTTATGAATCCAGAAAAAGCGTCAACGAGAATGAAAACAAAGAAAAAAAAACGTTGATGAGTTTCAAAAATACGTTTTGCAACATGTTCCCGCAAATACGTTTTGCAACACGTTCCCGCAAATAAAATTTCGCCAAAGTTCAAGCGAGTGCACGAAAGTTTTCTTTCGTAGAAATTATTTGCTACCAAGGTAAAAAGATTTTTTGTGTTTTCTCTGTCTTTATGGAACCAGAAAAAGCGTCAACGAGAATGAAAGCAAAGAAAACAAAAATGTTGATAATTTTTAAAAATAAGTTTAATTTGCAGCCAAAACCGGCAAACACAAAAGTTTGTTTTGAATTTGAAAATTTGAAAATGTGAATTTGAAATGTAACCAAACAAATGATTGTATTTTTATCCATTTATTTTTATCCATTTATCCAATCAGGATATAGGGGCACGCGCCATCACTCTAGCATCTAAATGGTTTCCTTTTCAGTGCTCGAAAACAAACAAGTAAGAAGATCATTTTTTTCAGTGCTCTTTATGCCATATAATAAATCTTTTGTTGACCAAGCTAGTTCGGTAAAGATGGCTGGGTATTGGCCTTGTTCTCTTTTTGCGTTTTTATGGACCTCGACTTCGTCTCGGTCCATAAAAACGCAAAAAGAGAATGAGGCCAATATCCAGCCATCTTGACCTTGCGCGTGGTCAATAATATATACATCTATGTCTACTGTGACATTCTGAGTAAACATGCACTATTCTGAAGGTCATGTGTCCTGTGTTGGCATTTTAGGTGGGAGAGTTCGTCTCTTGGTCCATGGACTACTAGGTATGCTGTAGACAGCTTTTCTGGAGTTTCCCTTTTAAGCACCAACCAAATCACAACTCCAACAACAGCAACAATGAGAACTACAACCCCAAATCAAGCACGAATAGGTATTGACAAATTATCGTTTGAAATCAAAGAAAAGGGGGAGATTTGTCTTGAATTACTCATTTCATGTTCTCTTGGTAGTGTGACTGTCGGTTGCTATAAAAATTACTGCAAGAAACAGTCATTATAATTATTCTTATCATAACTGGTTTCTCTAAGATAACAATCAGTACCATCGTGTGAGCCATTACCTCACAAAACCATATTGAAATTTAACTATTTAGGCCTCACAGCACCCTGAATATTGGTAGACCACTGCAGTCTAGCTATCCATCTTGAACCAAAACCTTACAATAACTAAGTAACTGTTAACTTGTCATGGCATTACGAAAGCAATAGATGTCTCTACGACTGTGTTTCAATCTATAAGTTAGAGTATGATGCTTATTGGCAAAAAAAAAAACATGCAAGCAATAGACTCAGCGATGGTTGGTGCAATCTCTTATCATGGCCACAATAAAAAGGTGTAACACAAGATACAAACAGATCTCTAGTTATCTTACATCAACAGCAAGTTTCAACTCGAGGACGTTGCCATATATATTATTATATGGCAGAGGGAGCTCAACATCTGTCAAATAATACGTGCAAAATGATCGATTTGAAGCAAAAAAAATTACAAAAGTTCTCATCTGAGATTACCCCGAGCTGAAGAAATGGTTGATGACACCAACTCAATAAAATCGAACACTTGGTTCGAAAATTATAGGCAACATACGATACTGAACACAGCTGAGTAAAGTCACCTACAAACAAGTAAACTGCACTCAGTGAAGAAGAAAAAAAACTCTCCAATACCTTCTCGTTCAGCACTTGTTGGTTTCGTAGTGGATGGGGCACTTGTGGTACCTTGGTAAAAAGACCAAAGAGGTAGAATAAATACAACACATTCCTCAAGGCAAAGAAAAAAATCAAGAAAAGTTCTATTTACTATACTTTGCAAAAATTGCGTTCATTAATACTGCGAGGATCATAGTTTTGTTTCCTTCACGAAATTCTCGTGGCATTTCACTTGTTCTCTGGCTACGGATTTCAGGTAGAGATCAGGTGAAGAGAATGGCAACAAATAAAAAGCCCATGACAATGAAGTTTTCAGTGGATGTTCACCTACAAACAAGGAAACTGCACTCAGTGAAGAAGAAAAAAATACTCTCCAATACCTTCTCGTTCAGCACTTGTTGGTTCTGTAGTGGATGAGGCACTTGTGGTACCTTGGTAAAAAGACCAAAGAGGTAGAATAAATGCAACACATTTTTCAAGGCAAAGAAAAAAATCAAGAACAATTCTATTTACCATAGTTTTAATTACAGAAAAGAAAACTCACAAAAGAATCTGAAAGTTGACATTTTCCAAAGTATGTGCATGGTTATTGAGACACATTAAAATTCACAGCCAACTTCTTGAATACTTACTTTCAGTAGACATTATCATAAGACTACACCCCCTCCCCCATACATAAATCCACTTTATTTTAGCACGATAATGATTAAAGCTAGTGCTTATGGAGTCGTGCATCTAAAGTACAGTTACACATTGTAAAGAAATAGATTTACAATAATTTACGGTTGCTAAAATACCCTTAAAACTAATTGCTAAAATCCTAAAAATATATAAAATCATCATTGCTAAAATTAGCTGTTGAGGCAGATGTTGCTTTGAAATGAAAGTCTCTTAACACTTTTATCCTACTCAGTCTAGAGTCTAGAGTCCAACGTTCAGCGCGAGATAAATCCGGATGTCTAGATGAAATTGCATTTCAAAGGATGGCGCCCCTGTAACTAACAGAATGTTCTAGATAGCGAGATCGAAACCCAGGAATTGCAATGTTTTCTGATCTTCTTAGTGAGTACTTGGTATTTTTCATAGTAACAATGTTATCACTTAATGGTAAAGGTAATCTGTCATTATAAGCGTTATGCATCAGCTTTTCAGATTGATCTTGTAAATGTAAGCTAAGGAATGCCATTTGGCTATCTTAAGTGCATCTTCATCAGAATTGTCATTCCCTAAGTTATAGATTACCTTCGCGGCTCGGCCGTGGAGTGTATCTATCGACCTAAATAGCTCAGAGTTGCTGCCAATTGCCCATATCACAAAGCCGTAAGTGATTGAAGGCAAAATAACACTAAAGTAGAATAATTGTTCTAAAACGCTCTTAGGTAGAAACTTCGATTTTCTTAGTAGACTGAGTTTATTGGCAAAGCTCTTTTTCACTTCAGATAGGTGTGGTGACCATGTTAGTCTACATCCACAGTTACACCGAGTAGCCTCGATTTGTTTACCAGTTTGACAAGGCAACCCCCGATGATAACGGGTGCGGTTGGCCCCACAGTATTGATTTTAGAAAATAGCATAATCTCGCTCTTTTAGGGGTGTGGTGTGAGCCAGTTATTAAGACATAAAATTACTGAGGCATGGTTGGGTTACTTCAGTAGATATTCATCCTTTTATTCCAGAGCATAGTGACAGAGTGATAATGAAAATCAAAGACAAAACATTCATTGTCCTAACTCTGAGTTTCACGCTTATGCCATCGTCAGTTGCTGGGCATTTTCACTTGATGTCATGAAATTCTAAAATCAAAGCCGTGTGTTTTTCTGAATTTTTAATCTACACCACATTGAAAAGTACCTTGATCTGTAATTCTTTTTAACGGTTTTAGCCCCCGTTGCGTTTTTCGTTTTGAAAATGTAGCATTTCGAATTTTCACCATGGGTGACACCAAGACTGCAGCCGTGACAAAGCTGTCTGGTTCAAAAATGGGTGTGATTTTAAGCAAGATACCCATTAGAAGCGTCGGAAGACATGATTAAGCTCATGTAGTTTCGCCCACGAACGAAAAGAAAGCCCTTTCATCGCACGTTGAGTTCCAGATATTCTTGTCGATCCATCTTCCTTCTTCGCATCTCCAATCTCTCTCACAACAAACGAGCCTTCAACAAAGCAAGGACCCCTTTCGAAAATGCCCTTAAATCCAGCTGGTAAGCTCAACTCCCATTTTTCCAAGGCAGAATATCACCCTTTTGAACAATCCCTCATCACAAGAGAAAAATAACGACCATCAGGTTCAATTACCCCTCAGT
>BLAZ01001264.1:97046-102046 GCA_014633955.1 Acropora tenuis
GTAACACTGACAATTCATGCTGTCTCTCTTGCTGCCTTCACTCCATTTCCAGTTGCCTTAGCTTCAAATGAAATTCCATTTTTCTCTTTGGGCACTCTTCTTCAATCTTCAGGTTCCATTGTATTTCCTTTTCCCCAACTAAATTTTCTTTGACTTTTTTGCCGTGCCTAGGATTGCTGCCTCTCTTTTCAGGGCCTTTTTCCCCTCTTTTCCTGGTTCTTTCTCAGGGTCTTGTAAGTCCTCCACCACTTTAGTGCTTTTACTTTCACTAATCTTCTCTTCACTAACAGTGTCACTTTCAGAGGTCACATTGCTTTGCAGATCTGACAAAAATAACAAAATAATGGCGTGAAATATGGTAATTAACAGGTACTTTAAGCAAATGAAGAACACTGCTGCATCAAACATATAAGCATCCAATATACTAGAGGTTGACCTCTGTCCTTTATTGTCCTTTAATGCATGCTCGAGCAAAAGAAAAAAAAAATCTCAAAGAGAAGATTACAGCAAAGAAACCTGGATATGCACATTACTCGCCTTAACTGTACTAGTACAACAAAACAAAAATATGATTTTCTTATCATTGCACATAAAGAACATTTAATACAAAGGTAAGTGAATTTCAAAGGATGTTGACAGTTCAACATTTACATAAAAAAAAAAAAACAGACTTCTCACCAACTTCTGAACTTTCTAGATCATTAGATTCACCCTTCGAATGATCCTTTGAGGAATGCAGCAGAATCGTCGGTTTAATGTTGTATCGATGCCCACAAATGGCCTCCATTTCGTCGAAATATTGCCATTTTTTCCATTGGCCTGTACCACTTCTTCTGGATTTGTCAACCTCCTTCTTGAAATGTGTTTTCATTTTCTTCCATTTGTTTATTATCGAAGCCACGCTGAACATTATTCCTCAAATAAACAGGCATGGAAGTATTTGGTTTATATAGCAACATTCCTCACAACATCAACAACAAGATATTGCCGACAACAACAAAACGACACTCGAATCAAACCGGAAGATCTTTTATCTATTTTCGAGTTGCACTTTAACGTGAACATAGGCTGAACGTTTTTCCTTTGAAGTCTTTGCATTTTCTAAGTTTAACTAATCGTTTCTTCTCTCATAATTTCTAATAGCGCAAGCAATTCGTTTTCTTTCCAAGCTTTTCCTCTCTGACCTGATGTTTTGCTGGCGACCACCATTTCAACTTGATCTATTCATGCGCAATGTGACAAATGTTTGGAATAAAATTTAGGCACATCTCGGGTGACAGTTTATATTTGACTGGAAATCCAAAAGTTTGCCGCCGTACCCGTTTTTATCCGTGCATGGACTACCTCCCGACGTAGTCAAAGCACGGTTAAAAATGCAGAACAGCTCGAGTTCATTTTTAACATTTGTACTGTAAATCAGGACCCTGTTTTATCAGAGCCGTGCCACAAGTAGGCTCTAATGTAAACGGAGCTTAAGTCTGTCGTCTGCAAATACAAAGCCTCTTATTTAGCTGTAAATTAAGGGCTAAGTCTGTCCTCTGTAATGTACAAGGCACCTTATGTAGCCGTAAATTAACGGCTAAGTTTGTCCTCTGTAATAAACAAGGACCCTTATTTAGCCATTAATTTACGGCTAAATAAGGGGCTTAATTGAATGTCAGTATATAAGTGTTTACATAATTATTGTTAATTGAACTATACATTATTTTTATCACAAAAACTAATGATTTATCGTTAGTTGTTATCATAAAATCAATTTCTAAGAAATTACTTAATTTATACAGAATAATTTTTTGGCTAAAACCTTTACGTGTAAATGGAGTAAATGAAATGGCAATTTTTCACCAGCAGCACTTTTCCACGGGTGGAGGGTAGCGGGTGACGGGTAGCGAGTAACGGATTGTATCTTATTTATTGGAAATGTCATATGGTACATTGCATTTTTCTAACAAAACGCATACAATACAGTACCAAAAAACTAAATAATGGAATGCCATTCAAAACGAAACGTGTCCAAATGATCAAAACTTCTTCATTGCAGTACTGGCAAAACGTCTAACGCATACTATCTGTAATGTAATAAAACTTCGAACATAGTGTTTTTTCGATGAATGTTCATGATTCCTTCATGATTTACGTGAAAAAAATGTAACAAATGTTGAAACATCTAAAATATTTGAAACAAGAAAGTGTGTAGATTTTGTCTTAGAAACGCACAAGAAAATTTGCCTTCCTTTGATTGAATTAAACACCGAATTCACGCCTCAAAAGCTGCTTATTTGAATCCGACAATCTTGTCACAACTGACTCCTCCAATTTGATGTTCATACTTGACGCTGATGGCGCACATGAATGCAGAGGATGATAGTAGACAGGCTTTGGTGTTTTGCTAATCCTGATTTTCCTTTCGCCACAATGCTTGAATGAATCAACGGCTTTTGAGGAGGTGGCTCAGAAGGAGTATTCGCATACACACCCCTTGCATCCATAACATGTGGTCGCTTTTGTGGCAACAATGAAGACTGCTTCATAAAAGGATAAATCCTCTGGTTCTTCCTTGAAGGTTTCAGCTTCTACTCTGTTTCCACAGTTTCCACTCGTGGGCTGTTGGACTTTGTCTTGCAACTCTTTTTTTCGTTTTCTTTCTTACCAGCACCGTTGGGAATGGTCGGGGCTACCATGTTAGCGAGAGGCACCTGATAGGATTTTGTGTACTCTTGCAATTTTCCAAGCTGATGAACCACAGCTAGTGTATGTAAACAGATTCCTCTCTTGTTGTATCTTGGACATTCTGAGAAAATCAAGTTTATTGTCGAAGAACTCATCGTTAGGTCCTTCTTTTCTTCTATCCGGCATTCCGTTTATCATGTCTTCCTCAAAGTGACATTAGAATTATCGTGAAAATCTTGGGTCTTTCTTCATGCATGATGTCTTCCTCTAGCTTGTCCCATTTGGCTGATACGTTTTCTATTTTCACTAGGAACTCCTTGCCACTTTCATTGCTGATGATCCATTTCTCTAGTTTGCTGTCACTTCAAAATATATCTTCAAGATTTTCCTTTCAAACAGCACTCAAGCCCAGGTTGGCTATTCCTTTGTGATGTCATCTTCCACATGCTACAGGGCAGGAAAGTACATCCCTTTCTGGGCTTCAGGAAACTTGCCTGTGCCTTATCCCTGTCTCCACCATTGAATGCAATGCATTCTAGTTCCTAACTGCATCCTAACAGGGTCTGAGTGAAATATAGAAAGTCGTTACCAGTCTTTGAAGTGTGCAACATTGCTGGACCAGGCAGATTGGCAGGCTTTGCGGTTGTTTTACTTGATAACTTCTTTGGTAAATTGTTGAAGTAAGGAAGAAATTACCGACATTAAAAGTGGTATCTATCAATAAAATGCTCTTAGATTCGGGACAGCAACTCTCAGAATGTCATCAATCTGATCTTCAAGATAAATGGCAACCCTTGGGGATGCTGTCCATTGCAACTTATGAATTGTTTTATCCTCATTTGCAAGTTCAAGCAAAGTGGCACATTCATCCTCTTGAGCTTTGCTTGCGACTCGTTGGCGTGCGGTTTGCACTTGCTTGCTGTCTGAAGACAGTTCGCAATCAAGCATTCTACACACTGCCTTCGATACGTCATCATAAATTCTACAGGGACCCTTTCATCCAGTTGCCTTCTCTAACTGCTTTGCTTTGGTTGATCGAGCTGTTGGAATAAATTTCTTGCCAGAGTGTGGATTCTTGTGTGGGCTAATTGGATCCTCTTCTCCCGTAAAGTTGTACTGAATCATCCCCAGTGAGAGTGCTTGACCGCCCCAACTATAGACGAGAGCTGAATTTTGCTTGCTCAACTCTTAACTATCTTATCATTTTGAATGACATAGATGCAAGCACTTGAGCCTCGATTTTCGAACGACCCTAGGACGGTAACAAGCCAATCATCACTGTTCTTCAGTTGTGATTTGTCTATCACAAAGCAAGCATTTTTCAAAGCGTTTATTGGCCTTCTATAGCATATCTCTGTGTCATCAACGTCTAGGAGCAGAACCTGCAACATGGTTCCAAAATCTAACTCATGTTTACCTTGGAATAGATACGGAGTAGCCTTAACTGTTTTGCTGAAGTAAACCGTTTCTTTCCTGCAAAACAAATCATTGGGAATTTGTTTGTAAGTTTCACTTTAAGATTAGTTCACACAGCAAAAATTAAATATATAAAGCAATACATAAATAGTAATAATAATAATAATAATAATAACAACAACAACAACAAATAAATAGTCAATCTTACAAAAATTACTCAAATTATCAAAGATTTAATTTATTTTCGATTTTTTTCCTTGTAATTTTAGAACTCACTAAATTTACTGTTCGCTTAGATTAAGTCAGGTCAATTCTAGTACATTATTTGAACCAATTTTATTGGAAAAATTTCACTAAAGTTATGCTATAAAAACAGCATCTATTGTTATACTCACTCCTTAAAGGGATTTTTCAGAGACTCAAAATTTGTCTCAGCCTCTTCTCCACTCTCAGAACTTGACACATCAGAAACCAAGCATTCTTTTTACGGCATTTAGAAGGCACAACATGCTTCACATCAAGTATTTCCATGTCGTTCTCTTTCCAAGTACCTGCATCAGAAGATTGGGAAGGATTCACCTCCTCATTTTTAATTTCAATTTCTGGCAGATCGTCTTCGCTTTTCTCAAATGCAAGTTCCTTTGGGAAAACATTGAGGCCGTCAACTTTCAGTCAAAAAAAAAAAAAACAGAATGCGAACTTCACATAACAGTAAGTATAGAAGAGCACTAAAGGGAATTAATAAGCTAACATCTTCCGTGTTGTTGTCGTAAAGGTTTTTCCTTATTTTTCAATGAAAGCAGAAGAACCAAGAACCAAGAACGTATTCCCACCTTCTGCTTGTTTATGCCAAGCTAGTGAGATCATTTTTTGCACCTCAATCCAAAACTTGCAAATTCATTTCCTGGGATGGG
>BLAZ01001267.1:20000-22500 GCA_014633955.1 Acropora tenuis
CGTCTTGTATCTGTTACCGAAATCACATAGTAGACGTTACGTTTCCGCAATGTTATCACACAATTCTGCAATGTTTCCGCTTGTGGATTCTCGGTGCTTCGTCCTGTGAAAACTGAACAGTTTCAGCCCCTCTCAGAGAGTGTTACCAGAGAAGAATATGTATGATGTGATGTTTGATATTGAGATCAGATCTATGGAAACCCCTTCTCCTATTTTGTGGTCTTCAAACAGGATGCATGTGTACCCTCACCAAACTATTTCAAGCAGGAGTTCAAGTGCTTCAGATTCTTCATTTGAGGCCGCATCGCCTTTATTGCAACGGCAAACATTTTACCAAGAGGATCAATTTGATAATATGTCATCACTAATGTATCCATCTGGTAATAGAGCGAAATCCCCAGCCAATCGTTTATTACTCCCAACAACCATATGACGGATGAAATGAGAGATGGAACTTATGCAGAGAATGAGAATGGACAGGAAATCTATTACGAGATGACAAGCCGTCAAAATAGTTCATGTTTTCATTTATGGAAAATATGCAATCATTTACGTCAACAGTTGAAACTATAACGCAAATATACATTCATTAGGACTTCATTAACTTCATTAATGTGAACAAACTTTCAATAACGCCATTTGCATATATATTAAGATTCAATTGCATCAACAGAAATAGAATTGCACCTTTGGACAATCAAAGACAACAAATATACTTTCAATCTCACGCGATGGTCAGTCATTAACACCAATAGAAAACCTATTGCATAGTTTGACCATCAACGGCATATTTGAGACATACAATAATGCAATTTGCATAGAGACGCACAATCAATTACACCTTCAAACAATCGTTTATTCGAAATGGTCAATCATTAGCGTGAACTGACAAACGTTGGTATCTTCTTAATAAACAATATGACGAAAAGATATTCATTAGTGTCGTTCATCCTAGTTACAAATCTGAAAATACTGAACAAAAATACAAGAATATGTATATTATCGTTTAAATTTTATGTTAATACACTGTACTGTACTTACCTGATGCTTTTTAGCTTTTTTCAGGTACAAGACGTCACAGACAGTTCTTTGAAGCTGATCCTTGGAGCTGTCCCATATGGCTGAGCTGTTCTTCAAGAGCGTCATCCTCCACTACCCAGCTGAAATTTACTTGAAGCGTGGCGTGGGGGAGCTGTTTCCACTGCTAGCCCATGCCTTGGAAAACAGCCACATTGTTGCCATGCAGTTCCTACGGGTGGGCAGAGTGCGGGTCACCGTACGCACTCAGGCCTACCACGAGGAGCTGCTCAAGTCCCAGTTCATGTTTGAAGATGCTGTTATCCCTGTCAGTCCAGCCCATCGTGTTGCTAAAGTCGGCTTTGTTCGTGATCTGACGTTTGAGTTGTCTGCCGAGTCTGTCCAGTCCGTGTTCTCCGTTTTTGGTGAAGTGTATTCTGTCCAGTTCGTGTATCACAAAAAGTTCCCCACCATCTGCACTGGCACCCACACTGTCTTTTCAAGTTCCTGTCCCGTCCATTGTCAACGTACTTGGTTTTGAGTGTCGTGTATGGTACCCTGGCCAACCGCTTTTATGTTCCACCTGTCAAGAGCCTGGTGAGTTGCCTTGAGCCTGTCCGCTCTCAGGCCTCTCTAAGCAGCCCGGTCACAAGGCTCGGGAGTGTCCTAATGGCCAAGGCCAGCCTAGTGCTACTGTTCAGTCTACTCCGCCTGCTCCTGTACCGTTGTCTGTTGAACCCTCATGTCCTGTACCATCCTCTGTTAGTCATGCTGTTCAGTCTACTTCGCCTGTTTCTGTACCGTCCCCTGTCGAGCAATCCAGCCCTGATCCGTCCACTGTACCGATGTCTGTTGAGCCGTCCAATTCTGTTCCGTCCACTGTCCAGTCCACTGTCAAGCCCTCCAATTCTGACCTGTCCACTGCTGTTTCTAATTTTTCCTCTGACGATGAGGGGCTATTTCTTCTGACTCCTCAGTTGCTTCGTCTTCTCTTGCGTCATTCCAATTTTCTACTTCAGCTGTGCCCTTGGGGTTTCCCTTACTTACCACAGATATGAAGTTAATATAATGTTTAAACTTTTGTTCCAGTTCCAAATGTTTCATCCGCCTCTGTTAGAGAGATGCCACTTTCATTATGAGAATGTTCCCACTTAATTTTGAGAGATGAGATATGTGATCTGAATTGGAGGCTACGTCTTGTTATTCTTAAATTAATAAAAGTTCCTTTTCGGTATTCTATGATTGATTTCTTGGAAGCTACATGTACACTCAAATTCTGATATGATAGTTGTGCTAAAACAGGAATCAAGTATAGGCAGTCACTTAGTTATTTTATGTTTGTTGCCTCTGAATGTCATGTGAATGAAATCTTTAGGCTACATTTTCATAATGGTCAGCAATTATGTAATGGGTTTATTCAATCAGACGTTTGTTTCTTGTTGTCCCTTATGGTAATGTTTGATGTTTACAAGCTAGGTTTACA
>BLAZ01001267.1:43918-48918 GCA_014633955.1 Acropora tenuis
CATGTCATATCTATGATATAACTGAGTAACGTATCTAAGAAATCGGGTATCTGAAGTCATGCAATCACGTTTTTCATTCTCTGTGTGTCCATTGCTCTGTTCCTGAATTATATGGTCTCAATTCATTACACTGGCAACGAGGATAACCAAAAAGCTACAGACAAATGGTAACCTATGGGAATGTGGGAAAGTTTTGCGAGTCGGTGAAACCTACTGCAGCCCTAGAAACCAGGAGAAGCGAAGGTAACAGAAATCTATAAGGTGCTAGAACAACACTTTTTGCCACAACCAAGCATTATTGTGGACAGATTTAAATTCCACAGCAAAAGCTGACAAGAGGAAGAAAACGTGGCAGAGTTTGTTGCATCCAAAGTCGGTTGTTAGTGGAAAGAGAACTCTCTTTTGAGAAAGCCTTGAGATATCTTTGGCACATGAAATAGTGTCTAAAACTTAGTTTCTTTAGGTGGGAAAACAACAGGCAGTATCAACAAAGTCAAAGGGAGCACACAACCTCAAGGCGAAGATAAAAAACAAGAATGTCACTGATGTGGTGAAAATCATGATCCCGCAAGGTTCGTTTTAAAGAATGAAAGCTTTTACAGGTGTCACCAGAAGGGACCCATGGCAAAAGTTTGCACAAATAAGAAGAAACCCAGAATGAAGTGGGCGCCGGCAAACAGAACAATTGCATGGAAAATGGAACCCCACTGAATAAAAATAGCAAACACACTTTGATCTAGACAATGAAGAGGACGTGTACACGATGTATCATCTGTCAAGTGAACAAAAGAAATCCTTTAAAGTGGAAATTGTACTGACTAGTTTAAAACAATGATGGAGATTGACACTGGCTCATCGAAAACCATTTTAAGTGAAACCACTTACAAGAGATTGCGTGACGCGTTAGGTCCACTCCTAAAGACTAAAGCGGTGCTTAGTATGTATACGGGTGAGCGAATTCCAATGGTTGGAGAAGCCTTAATTCCAGTGAAATATGACAACCAGCAGCGCGATTTCAGAGCCATTATCATGCAAGGTAGCACACTGAATCTGCTTGGCTGAGACTGGTTGCAAGTCATCCAGTTAGATTGGAGCCATATTTTACATACATTGAGCCCGGAATCCCACTTGCCAATTAAAAACTTATGCATGTATTTACTGAAAGGCTGGGAACACTAAAAGGAGTAAATGTAAAAATCTATGTGGGTCCAGAAGCACAACCAAAGTATGTTAAAGCTCGATCGGTGCCTTTTTCATTGAAGAAAAGTGTGGAGTTTGAACTTGAGAGGCTGCAGAGCAAAGGAATCACATCAACGTTACAATTTCCCAAGCTTAAAAGGTCCCAACCTATCAACAGATGACCTTGGACGAGGAATCTCAGAAGTTTACAACCATAAACACACACAAAGGCATTTTCCAGTACAACGAACTACCATTTGGAATTTTCTCAGTGCCAATAACTTTTCAGAGAACCGTGGAGAAAGGTATTTTGCAAGTCATCCTACAGATGGATGTATGATATCCTCATCAGTGTAAAAGATGACAACGATCATCTCACCAATCTCAAGAAATTATCAGCAGCTGGGCTGAGACTGCGACACGAAAAGTGTTTCTTCATGGTGCCAGAGGTCACTTATTGTGGTAATGTAATCAATGGAAGCCGCATCAAGCCAGTAGCTGCCAAAGTGGAAGTTATTCAGAACGCCCCAGCATCTGAAAATGTTACTCAGCTGCATGCATTTCTGGGAATGCTGAATTATTACCATGGTTCCTTCCAAACATCCACTCCACAAGCTGCTAAGACAAGATACGGCAATGTGTTGGAAGACTGAACAGAAGAGGGCATCCGAGGCTGCCAAGAAACTTCTTCAATCTGCTAAACTCCTCGTGTATTTTCTGGCCAGACCTGGAACTGATCTTAGCAAGTGATGCCTTAGACTAGCGAGTAGGGGCCGTACTCTCTCACTGGATCACCAACAGAACATCAGGTCCTATCGGTTGTTTCAAGATTCCTAAACTCAGCTGGAAGTGGCTACTCCACTATTCGGAAAGATCTTAAGAAGAAGTTCAATCAGCCTTCACATGGATGAAAGTTTACCATACAAACCGATCATGAGCCCCTGGAAGGTCTCTTCAATGAACAGAAGGGAGTGGCCCAACAAGCTGCTCCAACAGTATAGTGATGGGCCCTCACATTAGCAGCATATGGATACAATGTTGCCTACTACAAAGCAGGAGAAACAAACGTGAATGCAGATCCATTAAGTCGTCTGACCTTGTCTGAGATGCCACAGTATATTCCTATACGCAGAGAGATAGTTCTGCTGTTAGAACAACTGCACCATACCCCAGTTAACTCTCGTCAAATCCCAGAATGGACATGATCCAGTCCTCTCAAGAGTGTACCACTTAACCCTCAATGGATGTCATAACTATACTCCAGATGCTGAACTAGACCCATATCTAAGCCGGAAAGCTGAGTTAACCATAGAAGAAGGATGTGTTCTATGAGATAATCAGGTCACAGTCCCATTGCAAGGAAGGCCACAAGTCATAGCTAGGGATGTGACGAATGAAAGCACTCACTCATGGTTACGTCTGGTGGCCCAACATGAATAAAGTGTTGAAAAAGGCTGTGAATAGCTGTTCTCAGTGCCAGTTACAACAGAAAGCCCCAAAAGAAGCACCTCTTTACCGATGGCAGTGGCCTGGACAACCACCGTCTAGACTGCACATTGATTATGCAGACCCAAATAAAGGGCATGTGTATCTAGTGGTAATAGATGTACATATTAAATGGATGGATGTCCATATTATGAAGTCTACCTCATCCCCTGCCACCATCGAGAAGTTGAGAGAAATCTTTACCACACATGGACTCCCTGACGACATTGTGAACAACAATGGGTCTAGTTTCACTAGTGCCGGAATTCGAGGATTTCCTAGTGCAGAATGGCATCAAACACACCAAAGTTTTGCCTTATCACCCCGCTTCAAATGAGCAGGCAGTGCGACCTGTTTCCATATGATCGTGCGGATCATCCCGATCGTCCCAGTCGTCTCAAAAATTGTTTACACGATCGGAACGATCATATGGAAACGCTACCCAGACGATCGCAAGCTACCTGGACGACTGAGACGACCTCGATCGCTTGCATAGAATTGAGTTCTGTATGGACGATAGTGTAAATTTTGAAGCGATCATATAGAAATGCTCTCAGACGACTGAGACGATAGGGACTATCGAAGGGTATCCCAGAAGTCATCACTTTTATTTCAAAATGGCGGCAGAAAACACAGAGTTAAACACGTCGAGCTTTATGGAAGAAGTGCAAAAATATCCAGCAATTTACAAAAAATTTTCTAAGGACCATAAAAATAAGTTTATAAGGATGAATATCTGGAAAGCAATAGGAGAGAAATTCGGGTTGGACGCAGCTGAAGTAGAAAAAAAATAAGAATAAGAATGTCTGAACCGCAAATGGGCGATCCTTGAGAAAAAAACATGTTCCATCTGGTTCTCGGTGTGATGCTGTCCCTTCTCCAGCAGAGTTCACTACTTGTCAAACTACATCAACCAATGACCATCCACTGTTTCAAACGTGTCGCGATGAAAAGCGAAGATGATGCCGATCATGGTGAAGAAGCAGAAAGCATAAACAGTGTCCAAGACTCGCTTGAATGTGGAGAAACATCAAGTGAGGATGGCTTACAATTTGAAACGTCTGTTTTTCCAGCTACTGATTCTCCGGCTTCTTCTGCTGCTGCTGCTAATGATGGTCAGCCAAATAGGAGTTCAAAACCGAAAGGGAAATCAACACCAACGATCACCAAATCATCCACCAAGAGACCATGGGCCACCAAGAGACCATGGGCCACAAAGGGAAGCAAAGGACAATGACGTAGATAAGGCTTTACTAAAGACTGCAATAAGCTTAGCACATAGAATTCCGCAACCCGAGCAACCAAAAAAAAGTAGGACAGAAGAAGAGGAAGATGAAGATGCCATCTACTGTCGAACTGTGGCCAATACACTCACGAACTTACAAGTTCATGTTAAGGGTTATGTTAGGCTGCAGATTGAGCAGTTAATGTACCAAGTTCAATTTTCCGATCATCCTGTTGCTTGGATGTCTTCAGGAATGTTTCCTGGTATATCGAGTGGCATGACCTACCAGAGGCCAGAGTATACCCATCTCCAACCATTATGAACAAGTAAGTTCATTTTTTAAGATTTTTATATTGCTTGTTACTGTTATGGAAAAAATTTTATGAACAAATGGACAAAGAAAATATTCTAAATAATGAAATGAAGTTATGAACATTCTTTAATGTATTTAAATTTTCACATTGTTAAAACTTATTGTATTTATTTGATTATGCACCTTGTTGTTGTTGTTGTTGTGGAATGGAGAGGAGAGGGGTGGTTGCAGGCAGGGGGGGGCACTTATTCAAAGCTGGGTGCTCATTAAATTTTCCTTCCAACAGGATGGACACTTTGAGGGTGCTAATTTGTGGTTGGGGGCTTGATCAATAGTATAAATATGGTGCTAACTTCTGAGCTGGATTTTGCAAACTGTAGCTGTAAAACTTGATAATTCTTCCACTAAAGGGGAGAGGATAATTATTGTTTTATTATTACATTATTGTGGCATTGTCTGGTTAATGTAGGCTTTTTAAGGAAGTTTTACACACAAAATTGGAATGATGAAATGATGGCCAAAAATTATCTATTTTTGATTTCTGAGAACAATTTCTGAAAAGTTTCTATTTCTATCGATTTCCTATTTCTGATTTGTTTATGACTTATGAAAGAAACAAATCTGCACTGTTAACTAAAATTAGTCTGTAATATCTACTATTATCTCTTGAATAATAATTACACTGATGTTAACAAGTCTTGAAACAAACATCAAGGTTGCCTATCATTATTTTACTTAAGATTATAGATTCATAGTAAAATATATGAATAGGGTCAAACAATCTGATCTATGTGCTGG
>BLAZ01001267.1:51418-58918 GCA_014633955.1 Acropora tenuis
ACCTCAATGTAACCATCAGACGTTCCGCTTCTGAGATTGAGTTCCTCGATCGGCACTGTTCTTTGCTATGAACCGACCAACAAGGGTTAAAAGATCTTAAAACGCTCCGGGGACATTCTTGTGAACCTAGCACAGACAATAAGTTTAT
Source organism: Acropora tenuis (assembly GCA_014633955.1). Taxonomy (NCBI): domain Eukaryota; kingdom Metazoa; phylum Cnidaria; class Anthozoa; order Scleractinia; family Acroporidae; genus Acropora; species Acropora tenuis. The sequence goes on from BLAZ01001267.1 coordinate 51,567, forward strand.
GCTTAACATCACTCAGTTTCCTTGTAAACTGCACAAGCCACATAGTTGAAAATCCTACCTGAAGAAAAATTCCCTGTCATGCAGTCTGAGCTCTTGTACCAGAGTATGGTAAGCTCCTAATTCTTCTCCCTTCTGATAAATCTGTCGAACCCAAAACCTGTGTCTTTGTGGGATTCTTCGAGCTCTTCTAAGGGCCAAAATCGAAAGAATAAGAAGATAACAAGCCAAGAGACTCGCTCTGCAATTGATGTCCGCCATTTCGTTTCCAAATATTGCGCCAAAACTCTGTTGTCGGACCCAGGAACATCATTGACGACCGAGCATCTTCAGTATTTGAAGTGATCGAGACGATCATATGGAAATCAGCAAACGTCTCAGTCATGCCAATCGTCTCGAAATTTTTGGAGACGACTGGGATGGTCGGGACGATCCAGACGATCATATGGAAACCAGGCTTTAGAGTATTCAAGGAAGGAATGGAAAAGAGGGAGAAAGGAGGGAGGAAACATGTAGACCAAATGATGGCATTTGCTCTTACAGTACCGAACACCTCACTCTGCGACTGGTGTTACACCAGCTCAATTGCTTATGAAGAAGAACATATAGACAAGATTGGACCTGCCGTTACCCAACACTGCAAGTCACATTAGGCTCAAGCAAGGGTAACAGAAGTACTTACACGATTACCATGCCAAAGAGAGGGACCTGGATCCCAATGATCCTGTTCCAGCTTTGCCAAGTTGTGGCAGAAAGAAACCATAGAACACACGACAGGCCTTTTGTCAGCTTTCTTCAAGTTACCAGATGGTCGTGTAGTCCAACATACCAAGATCGTCTGCAAAGGATCCCAGCATCACAGAAGAAAGCTTAAGGTCTTCAACCCTAGAAACTGACATGGTGGCTGCAGATCCAAACAGCACTGAATCTAAGTCTGTCAGGAGTTTTACCCCTCAAACCGCTGAAGCTGAACTAGTATGAATGGCCAGTAGCTGGCGCCTCCCAGTGCGTTTAGTAGATTATGAACTCAAGCATTGCTGTCATTACATTTATATAGCGGATTGCACCTTACAATTTAGAAAGAATGTAGCAAAAACATTTTTTTCAGATTTCTTTCTGAAGCATTAGATATTGAGAACTGGCAACTAAGCAAGCAACTGTAAAGTGGTCTATTGACTGCCAGACATGTGGTCACGATTCCTGACATTATTGTCTTTGTAAAGGACACAGAAAATGTTTTGAGTATTCTGATAGGCTTGGCCTAACACATGAAAATGAATCAATAATAAGCTTGTGTCCATATATTTCTTTGCATTACCATCAATTAGTAATTTTTGGACCTGGATTTCTGCCCCTAACTGGGTGAGACTAATTCGATAAACTGCAGACCATGGAATCGTGGAAGGTTCGGAACTTGCTGAAGATAAAATACTGACATCGGCTCTTGTCTGGGAGTTGAGAAACATGGCATATTAATTCACGTAATACATGGTTTTCAGGGTGAAAATCAAAGTCACAAGGTCCTCTGAATTTTTATCTATATGAAGTTTTTTCAAGTATCTAGTTGCGAGATGTCTTTTGTTTGGAAAAATACAGCATTTTGAATTTGCGAATTGTCACCTTGCATGACAACATACTAAAAATCTATTTGGGTGGAAAAAAAATTTTCTATACCTAGGATAGTTTGAGCCTTTCACTTTCATTGGGATATGTGTTCATTCACACGTATTTAACCTCCAGTGAACTCCAGGTGTTTTCATTGATTGCCAGCTGCCATTTTGGTGAACTGCTCTGATCCACCACAAAATGGCATCTCCATACAAAACCTTTTTGCATCAAACGCTTCAACAAATACCACACAAACCAGAGAACTGGGGAGGTGCTAACGGCACAAGTTCTTGTCTTTTATCTTTGAACTGTTTTGTCATACAGTTACCAATATGACAACTAAATCTATTTGTTAAACCTAAATCAAATCATGTGAGAAACATCTGTAAAATAATTAAACTAAAAAAACTCTAGAAAATAGAAAGAAAAGACGAAAATGATTTTGATTTGACCGTTAAGGTAAACTGATCAGTTATATCCCATCATTTAGTGTTTTGTAGTGCATATCTAAAAGTTACCTTTATTAGTAGACCTTCTCACTGCAAGTCCTCTTTTTGTTTACAATTCATATGGAGCTTGACCTTGTGGGTAATATGAACTTACATGGTGTAACATGCAAGCAGGAGTAGCAGTTACAGTGGTTATCAATTACATGCGTCCTTCAATGACTTTTTATCATATTTCAAAAGTAAAATTTAGGTGGACATCAATCAAGTGTGTCCATTTCTCTTGGAAGCAGTTGAATTTGTCATGGAAACATTTGATTGATGTCAACCTAAATTATATTTTTGAATACGAAAAAATGTCGTTGAGGGGTGCGTGTTACTGATTACAGCTGGCTTACGAGTTGTCTAATTCTGGCTAGCGTGTTTTTCAACTCATTCACACGACCTGCTCTGACAGCGTTACCCATATGATGTCTATATCACGTGTTATAGTTCTTTCTTCCTCCAACATGGAGACAATTGAGGAGGAACTTCGGAAGTTCTTCATAGGCTTTAACAAAACCTTAAGACAGTTAGAGTCTGGAAAGTAAACTAGAGAAACATGTCACCGAGACAACCTCATCGGCTTTGCCACCCATATTCTCCATCTCCAGCGAGACCCTCTCCCAAGCGTTCTCTCAAGCACTAGGAGAGTCACTTCCCTAAATTTTTGCAGCCTTTCAGAGTAATGGAGCGATAAGTTCGTTGACCAGCTCTGCAGTTCAGTCATTCGGGGACGGGGCGCACGCTTCGAATGTAGCGAGTTCCTCGATACCAGGTAGTGTTGTTGTTCCCGTGTTTATTTGTGCGGTAGGAAATTTGGTGTCAACCGCACTTGGTTGGCCGCCGCTCACAGCTATTCCTACACATCCTCGTTCGTTCCTCAACGATCCAATGGCAAAAACATTACTGCACCCGCAAGGAATTGGAGTTTTTAATTGGTAATCTTCAGCACCCTTGCAAAGTAGTCCCTGCAGGCCATACCTTTCTTCTTTGGATGATTAATTTGCTCTGTGCATTCCGCCGAGAGGACCACCCTATATGGCTCACCAGAGTTAAAAAATTTACACAAGGTAAAGTAGTTTTTGACCCACACCTCTTACTAGCTCCACCATGAGCAGGTACAAAACAAAGGTAAGCAGGTCACAGGTCATTGTTTTACCAATACACAAAGTATCCTAAACATTTGTAAAAGCTAACCTTATTTAGGATACTTTCTGTGACCTGTGACCTGTGTTTTGTATCTCCTGCTCCACCATGGGTCCAGCAAATGCCATTTTTTTAGTCCATGTAGTTTGCATGGTACAAAAGGAATAAAATTTGGAGTCCGAAACAAGCAAATTTCGTTGCTAGGGGTGCAGATAATTATTTGAGCAGCAAAATATATTTGGAGTTAGTTGCATTTTAACTGTAAAATGAAACTAATCTAACAACGCCATTTAACGTTCTGCCAAAGAAAAAAATTGAGTCAGAAATTTCAAAGAGCTTTTTGTCATTTGGTAGAGAGGGTTAACCAGAAATTAATCTAGGTAAATGAAGGGTATTTGAGCAAGTGTTATTGACTGGAATAAAGCACCATACATGGCGCTCACAAACTGTACACTCGATGAGATGTTGAAACCCATCGATGGCTCTTCATGTGTTCCAGTCACAAACTGGAGAATGCGGTTAAGGGTGAGAGATTCTCTATGCCCACTTCATGCTCGCTGGAAGTACCTCAGAAATGCCTGGTAGGTCACATTCTTATCTCTACAGGCATTAGATCCTTCTTCTGAAAATTGAAGTGCAAGCAGTGAGATCAGTTTTCACCTCAACACCATTGATGGATGAGATGCAAAAAAAATATGTAAAAAGCTTGGAATAGCATTTACAATCTGGTAAATGCCCACATTTTGAAATCCACTTCGAAGCTTGTCAGTGCACTCATGAGAGTGTTTTTCAGATCCAAAAAGTTCCTCCAGATACTCCGGAATTTTTCCATTCTGACAGACACTTAGTGCCATCATAATGCCTGCAAAAGCATAGCCACAGGTGTTCCTTTAGCCCATGGCCAAAGAAGTTCGTCTTTACTTGTTAAACACATTACCACAAGAATTCTCTTCCAGGGCGCCCTGCATCAACAGCGCCTTTCCCATTAAAAGAGACTTCTAAAGTAAGCCTGGAATTTCCAAATTCTTCCTTTGCAATTTGAAAGATCTCCTCTATGTCTCCTTCTTGTGGTTGAGAAGGGTCTGTAACATCCAAAGGACGACCAACCAGTGGGAAACGTTGAGCACAACTTAATATCTCCCCAGGATTTTCAACCCCCCTTCAAGCCAAAAAACCAATATATGAATTAATAGCTGATTCCAAGGAAGTAACACTTAAGGGTGCAGTCTCATGTAATCTGGGGTCTGGGTCTGTTTCTGTTTGACTATGTTCATCGAACAATACAACAGCTGGTGGAAGCTGACAATGGTGTCTAAGGCACATTTTGATACGGTTCCATTATCATCTCCTGTTGGTAATGACTCTGTGAAGTAAGCAACAAAATTCTATCACGTGACTAAGAGACAGGAGATCCCATGAGATGGCAGAGCTAGATCATTGCATGCTTTGCACTACAAAGTGAAGGACCTAGTTTATGGTTTTCCAGAACTTTGGTCAAAGATTTTTGGACAATTCCCACGAGATATATGAAGTACATCTCAACACACGTAGGCGAGCCAACGTGGTTGGCTTAACGAACGCCTGACTTCTTGTTTTATTGCACTTTAACGTAGTTAAAGCAATTTCGTGTTTCCTGCAACCGGACAAATTATCATGGCAGGCAAAGAATCCTCAGAGGGTATTTTAAACGCCACCACTCATCCAGATGTACCAACTACCTTTGTTATATTGCTCAGCAAAGTGAAGAAGATGAATGAAAATTTCATAAACATATCCTATATTGATGGGGAGGACAAGGCAGCAAAGGATATTGATGGTGCAGAAACCGCCTTTCTGGATGCTTAAATAGCACAACTTAAGGCCAAACAGCTAGGCTCTGACCTTGCGGCTGCCATAGCCCAAGATTTGGATGTCAGAGAAAAAACAGGTTCCCCTATCAGTGATGGCCCAGCAGGGATTCTTACTTCCCTTTTGAAGCACAAATTGACCAATGAAAAAATTCAATCGAAGATTGACAAACACCCACTTCCCTCAAATGTCAAAGGACTTCGAACACCTCATGTAAATCATCGTATTTGGAACCACCTCTCTGCTCAAGTCAGGACACAAGATTCCAAAATGAAAAAGTCACAAAATGCCCTTGTTGCATCTTCAATCGCCATGAGCAGAGCGCCTGAGCTGGTTTTGAGGGAAAGTGAGGGTAACAAGAATCTTGTGAAGTGCATGTGTGAAACCATTGCTTTGGCGATTCAAGGTTGTCACGACATGAACAATACGCGATGACAAGCTATGAAGAAGCACCCGTTTAGCCCTTATCAGCATGGACGAAATGATTTTTTGTCTAAGGGTTATCTACCAAAAAGCAGAATGAAGAAAGAGAGTGCAGAAAAGTAAATTAACACACGAGGTATGTTTAACTCAATTGTCACCCACATTGGATGATTTCTTAAAGCGGGTAGACTAGTTGAGTTTATCCCCAAGTGGCGTGAGATCACATCTGACCCTAACATACTACAATATGTACAAGGGGTAAAAATGTCCTTTATAGAAGGTATTGTATCTCACCAACAGGCTTACCGGCCAACTGTCTTTAAAGGCCAACAACATGAAATTGTCCAAAGTCTTCTTTTGCAATGGGTGCTCAGAAAGCATACTTTGAGAGAGGGGAGTTTGTGTCGACCATATTTTTACGCCCCAGGAATGATGGGTCTTTTCATATGATCCTCAATCTTAAGCAGTTTAATGAGTCAGTGGAATACTACCATTTCAAAATGAACACAATGGACACAGTCACAAGAATTATGAAACCAGGGTGTTTCATGGCCTCCATAGATCTTAATAACACCTATTGCACTGTGCCAATTCACTGTGATCACCACAAATATCTGACGTTTCTGTTTAATGGCATCCTATACCAATATACATGTTTACCCAATTAACTGGCTTAAGCAGTGCACCACTGCTTAAGCCAGTTAATAATAATAATAATAATAATTATAATTATAATTATTATTATTTATTAACAGATCCAATGGGTGGCTCTTCCCTGTTAAATTTTGCTATTTTCTGTGGTTCGCAGATTAGCAGAAAATTACTGTTTTCACGGTTCACTAAACAGGTGACAGTTACCATGGTAACAAGGCTAGTTCGTCAACAGTTACGAGCACATGATTTTTTGACAGTTTTATTCTAGTCTAGTGTTGCTCCAGCACAGTCAAAATTTTTACTTGTTGCATCTTCGATAAATTCTGCCCAGAGAACCACTAACATTTCAGCGGCATGAATAAAGAACTGAAGGCCGAACTTCAGAAGCAACAAGAGACTCTGTTGGCGAAGCTTTCCGCAGTAATGAACACCAAAGTGGGTCAAATGAAACGTGAATTGGAAGAAGTCCCCCACAAAGCACACGACTCTAGTGAACTTAAACAAATTTTATTTTCAGAATCCCTGTCCTTTCGATTTAAAGGACATGAACAGCAGTTACGGTCAATGACCTTGTGAACACATGGTCTAAGTGCGCAAAGTACGTGGATGATCTGACGATTCTAGAAATCATCCCTAGAAACTCTCCATCATATTTGAATTGTATTGTGGACGATATTCAGTGTTTTTCTCACTGCAACAACATTAGCCTTAACCCAGCTAAATGCAAACCCATGACGATTGACTTTCTTGATTATAATAGTTGCACCTGGTGCCCCATCTGCACAGGCAGAGTTGTTATTGAGCGTGTCAAATCCTTTGAACTTCTTGGAGTTTATACTTCTGACTATTCGAGTTGGGGAGTTCACCGTGACTATATCGTCAAAAAAGCCAATCGTCCCCTATATGCACTTAGAAGCTTAAATAAGTGTGGCGTGCCAACATCTGACCTAATCACAGTATATTGCTCCCTTATACGATCTGTAATTGAATACGCCTCAGCTGTATTTGCAAATTTGCCAAAGTATCTGTCTGATGCTTTGGAGGCAATTCAAAAGCGCGCTGTTAGGATAATTCTTCCGAATCTACATTATGACGAGGCAAAGTGGCCTGTCATCTTTAGAAGACTGTAGGGCTGCTGCTTGCGAGTCATTTATGCATAATTTAAAGCCGTCCAATCCTGTTTACAGC
>BLAZ01001267.1:81418-83918 GCA_014633955.1 Acropora tenuis
GAGACACATAAGAAAGAATGGTAAGTTGTTGGCACTAAAAAGAAAAAGGAAAAAACCAAACCAAGGGAAAGAAATCTGGAAAAGAACGAAGAGAAGAAAAGATCCTGAGAATATTATAATCCAGGTTGGAAACAATGACGTAAACTCCAAAGAGCCCAGATTAACAGCTGAAGGCATTGTTAACCTGGCTCTCCAAATTGAAGGTGACACACCAAACACCAACATAGCTATTTCGGGATTAGTTTCCAGGGCTGGTAACAAAGAAGGAAAGTTTTTAAGTGTCAACAAAATCCTCAAAACATTCTGCCAACAGAAAAACTGGAGCTTCATCGAACACAATAATGTCAGCCTAACTCATTTACATCTGCGGGGGGCTACATTTATCGAAGTCCAGCACTGCCCTTTTAGGAGAGAACTTTTGTAAATATATTGATTAGGCCATTGCCGTTTGGGAGTATGATCACATTCCTGACCCACCAATATCTACAAATCTCAGATCCACGCAAAACAAAAATGGGAAGTCAGTTTTTGGTTATGGCTTGTCTAGGCATAAACAGTTTAGTTTCTCATATTGATGATTTACGAGTATTTATGAGTCAGTTCAAAGATATTGATATTCTAGCAATAAATGAAAGAAAACTTGATGTGACCATCAAAGAGGGCAAAGTACATCTACCAGGTTATGATGTAGTTCGAAAAGACCATAAGAGCAATGACAGGAATGATGATGGTGTTTGTATATATTTTCTCCCAACGCTGTCAATATCTGGTATTGCCATCTCAAAATCGCAATTAGTTTTATATCGCGATCCATCACTTATAGGGATAAATAAAACTGTAAACTATTCAACTCGCGCCTGATTGAAATTACAATTTTTTCTACCTACACATAGATAATTTTGCTCGTAAATAATTTTGTTGTGGGTAATTTGAAATTCTTGGCAAGTTTTATAGTCTTTATTACCATAAAATGAGTTGATTGACACCGAAAAACGTTGAAAATTTTACAGGAATGGAGTCCTAACAGCCATTTGGTGATGAAATGCCAAATTTTGATATTTGTGGGACTGTTTTTAAAGAGTTATTTAAGGAGATCGATGTACTAGACGTCAATGCGAAAATCGAAACAACAGCCTTCAGCAAAAATAGTGGGCGGAAAAGTACAGAGAATGTGCAATTAGAAGTATTATTTAAACATACCATTTGTGCTGGGGTTTCCTAATGATGCAAGAGCTTGATGATTACTGTGAAAGAAGAATTTTCAATAAATACTGTTGAACTTGAAGTGCAATATTTGTACAATCATTTGAATGCGGCGGGAATTTATTTCCGTACGTCATTCAATTTCAAAATTAGAACCAATAACAGGCCGCAGAAGTGAGACGGCAATACCACGAAATATTGACGGTTCGCACATAGGCAAAACTTTAAGAAGGTCGCTGCGTACTAATCTAAATAATCTTTAATGTGTCACTGTTGAAATCTCTCAACCCCGTTCAAGGCCTTTCCTCGTGTCTACCTGGTTAAAACTACCACAATCACCTCCTGACCTCTTTTCAACCGTGAGAGAATTGCTGATAAAATTGATGCTGAAAACTTGGAGCTACATCTTGTGGGTGACTTAAATTGCAATATATTATCGGAGGTTGTCACTAACAACTCTTCTCACCTCTTAAATATCATTGATATTTATTGTCTGTCTCAACTTATTACAGAACCAGCTTGAGTCACACAATATTCAAGTACCCTGATCGATTTATGCCAAACGAATTCCCCAGATAAGATATCAAAGTCAAGTGTTATCAATATTGGAACAAGAGATCACTTAACTATTTATCTTACACACAAAGTTGCGCATCTTCGCTCCAATATGAATAAAACTGTGGAGGTCCAACAGCTCAAAACTTTCAATGAAGCTGAATTTTTGCGAGAGCTTAGCATGATTGACTGGAAATGCATTAAAACGCACAATAACCCACATAATATGTGGCACTTTTGGAAACACCTGTTAGCAAGTGTTACTGATAAGCATGCACCACCATGAACAAAAAGGGTTAAAAACAAACGGTCTTCCTGGATTACTAATGAGGTGTTGTTTAAAATACATAAAAAATATTTTCTAAAAAAGAAAGCTGCATAGACAAATAACCCTTCGATTGGGAAACAGTTTAAAGATGCAAGAAATAAGGTCCGTAACTGAGTGAAGAAAGTTCAACGTAAATACTTTTCTGAAGACCTCGATGCAAACAAAAGTGATCCTTGTAAAACTGGGTGATCAATTTATTAATGAACTCCAATCATGTCAAAGTAAATCAACCAATAATGGAGGACAAAAATTCTTGGAACGGTTATGGAAAAACTTCCTTTCACATCTTAATACTTTTCAAATATTCAGATGTAGCATACTATGCACTTCTCCCCTGCCCCCTCCAAACAATGTTGCAATGAAGAAACTTGTTTGGGACAGAGTAAAGTGTACATGCAGCCCTACACAAACTAC
>BLAZ01001268.1:25139-27639 GCA_014633955.1 Acropora tenuis
AAATCAGTAGGAACCTTAAGCAGCAGACGTTCGTGAGCCACGAACGGCATGTTATTTCCGCGGGGAAACTGGGTCGAGGACGGGGTTCGTGGAGCCAAAATCAAAGTTAAGCTTCCGCGGGAACACGGTCGTCGTTTCTGTTCCTTACAGTAAACATGACCGGATTTCAAGAGGTCAGAGACGTACTTTTCTTAAGCTTTGAACAAGGATACATTTCTGAAGAAGAATTACTTCTCTTGCTTGAAGAATACACGTCCAAAAATCCAAGTTTTTCCTGCAACGAATACGATCGCTTTGACTTTGACAGTGTTCAAGAGCCTGAGTGCAAGTACGAGTTTCGCATGGAGAAAAACGACATCCCATTCCTAGCTGACATTCTTCAATTACCCGAAGTCTTCAGATGCTCCCAGAGAACTGTTACCTCTAAAATTGAGGGGCTTTGCATGCTTCTTAAAAGGACAGCATACCCTTGTCGCTACAACGATATGATCCAACGTTTTGGAAGACCGGTTCCCGAAATATGCATGATAACAAATGCTGTTGTAAATTGTTTGTATGAAGACCACGGTCACAGAATTACAGAATGGAACCATGAAGTTCTTTCTCCTGCTTCCCTGGAGACCTATTCAGCAGCCATCCATCACAAAGAAGCTGCATTAGAAAGTTGCTTTGGATTTCTAGACGGAACTGTTCGCCCAATTTCAAGGCCGGGAGAAAATCAACGCGCAGTCTATAATGGTCACAAAAGAGTGCACTCTTTGAAATGTCAATCAATGACATTGCCAAATGGACTTGTTGGAAACCTTTATGGGCCTGTTGGTTGGTTTACCGTTCCGCGGGCATTCTTACTGTACATCAGTAGGTACCTGGATAATGTATTTGGACAACAAAATTTTAAAACAAAAATTTAAATAATCAGTTGTCCTTTCTCCCACTGCATTCACAGATTCTGTGCAAATATTATATATGAGTACAACGATAGATTGCAATTTTCTTCCAAATGACAATGTATTTTTCTTCCAAACATGCATTATCCCAGGATAGATCTACTGATGACATAAGAATATCAGCTATTTCTGCTATTATATTTTTGCTGGAGATTTCAACGGCTTGACCCTTCCATCTATTTGTTCTTCATCTCTTTCTCCTGAATTTTTAAAGACACTCTAATTCAGTAAATAACATTTTGTGTTTTGCAGAGGGCAGAAGACATGATGCGGGCATACTGGCAGATTCAGGTTTGTTACAGAACCTGGAAAGGTATGCATTCTCCAGGGGTGGCCAGCCCATGTGTCTATATGGTGATCCCGCCTACGCCCTGAGGGTTCACCTGCAGGGTCCATTCAAGGATGCAAGATTGACACCAAATATGCTGGCCTTCAATGAATCTATGAGTGCTGTCAGAGTCTCTGTGGAGTGGATATTTGGAGACATTGTGAATTCATTTAAGTTTATAGATTTTCGAAAGAACTTGAAGATAGGGTTAAGCAGTGTTGGCAAACTCTACATTGTCTGTGCTCTACTTCAGAATGCCATCACTTGCTTGTATGGCAATAAAACATCCACTTACTTTGATTTACAACCACCAACAGTCCACGAATACTTTGCATGAAGATATCTTCATCATTTTCTACATGAATCACAGTTAAAAGCAGATTTCAAAATCTTACTTAAGAACTTTTCATGTCAAACTGTCGTTCGAAACATTTGGAACAACTTTCAAACTTAGCAGGTGTAACTGCAAATTAAAGCCTCCTAAATCAACCATTATCTACATTTGTTGCATCTTTTAATGCAAGAGATATGTTTCAATATGCTTGCGTTTTGCTGTGAAAACTTCCTGAAAATACAATAGTTTTGGTAGTGCAGTGATACTCCCTTTGTACCACTGAAAAAGTTTAGCATCAGTAGTCCTGATAAAGTCCCACATGTTAAACCTCCATTTACAACACCCCCCTTCAAAATGAGGTAACCTCTTAAAATTATTACAAATGTAAGCTTCCCTCTCATATCTGGAAACTATCATGTAACATATTTTTAATTGCTCCACAAAGTCTCAACAACAAGTCATCCGATTTTGTTTGGAATAGATTCCTGAGTAAACAAAAATATAAAGGTGCAACTATTGTCAAGATAACAGCAACCACACATGTTTGAATACTCTTGGTGATCAAAAGTACTGTAAATGTGACAGCTGACAAATTAAAACTCAGGCAACTTATTTTTTAAACAATTTTGGGGCCAGCTAGATTAGCACAAGTTCATTCAAGCCAAGCCAAGCATTGTCAACAAGATTAAAACATCTGAACTCGAGAATATTCTTACAATGCTAATTAAAAAAAACTACTGTAACAACTTTCGTAATATATTCAAGCAAAGCTACCAGTAAAAGTTAATTGTTAACCAACTTTGAAAGTAAGCTCAGCATCAATTTATTCTGCTCGACCATTGATGCTTGGATTTGCTGCTGTTGTTGTAGTTGCCGTGCCATCATGGCCAT
>BLAZ01001271.1:90683-93183 GCA_014633955.1 Acropora tenuis
AATAGTAATGATAGGGGCCGACACATCTCTCTTTCTCTGCTTGCCGTAGGAGAAGAATGCAAAGGTTAACTCTAGTAAAAAGACCTACGGGTCAAAATCTCGAGGAATATCATCGGATTTCGAAGACATCTTCAATTGAATAATAAGTTCTTTCGAAGTTTAGAAGAATTCTCCTGCAGGTACAATCACCCGACGATTTGCCTCGTCTTTGTAGACCGATTTTTTCGTAAACATTACCTTTGCAGTTCTACACTAACCTGGTTTGCTTTGATCTGTTCGTCTAAGGTAACATCTCTGAGTGGCATGTATCGTTAAGGAAAGTAAATATTTATGCATTGAAGAAAACACTTACAGAAAATCTGGATAAGTCTGCTCAGAATAACTTTTTGTTCCATCTTGCGTCCAATCTTAAAAGAAGAATATTTCTTTTATCAACTGAAATTTACCATCAGAGCTCAAAGGCATGTGTTCTAAAAGGAAGGGCCTGGAGAGAAGCGTGCTAAGAAGACTAGAAGGTAGGGGAGAGGAAAAGTCGACAAGCGGAAAGAATTTATGAAATGGGAATTAAAAGAGGGAAAGGGGAACAACTGAAAGGGAGGCACTGTTTTGTTTCACTGTCTCTGGGAGAATTCGAAGGAACAAAGTTTCCAGTCTTAAGGACAAGACTAGTGCTCATGACATGTCACGCTAAAGGGTATAGAAATTCGCCTCTTGGATCGTTGAGTTTTCGGATGTTAGTTCCTCAATAACAAAAAAGCATCTGAGGAAATTGAGGACGTGAGTAAGCTCGTTACCACATTGATACCAAAGCTAAACGCGTTCGACGATATCATCGGTGGCTTTTAAAGTGGGTAAAATAAACAATATTAATGTGAAAATAATTTAATCACGTAAATGCAATGTTTATAGTGGAAATGTACTTAGCTGAACGAGCTAGTTTTCAGATACTCCACTGAAATGATCTCAAAAATACCAAATAACAAATTAAGAATTAAGACTGGCATCCGGCAAACCAATAGCGTTCAAGCGGAGCCGAGGAGTTTAACCAAGGACTACTTGGAACAAAATAATCCAAGAGGTTGTCAAAGCGCGACTCAGCAACACCGGACTGGCAGGGATACATTGAGTTTTAAAAATAGCATTTTTTGTACCTTTTGGGGAAAACTTATTTCTAACGCCTCAAGGGTAGAACAGGGAAACTGTTGAAGCCGATTTCTCAAAGAGCGATGGTCAAGAACGAGATACTGAGACCGACTCGAAGACGTGTACCGTGTTGACGCAGGCGGTAAAAATATGTTCGTTAAACTTTAGAGGAAAAACAATACATCGATCCTATCTAACCACAAGTCTGTAAGTCTATAAAAATACCTTTGCCCTTTCAAAAAAACAACTTTTTCCAGTTGTTGCCGTGCATCCGCGGGTTGTTATACTTCATTTACTTGCGTCAGATGGAAATGATTTCTTGCGTTTACACAAGATGAACTCACTTATGCTAAGATTTCTTGCATTCCAATGAGATAGTTTTTAGCACTAAATGTCAGTCGTACCCTGGGCAAATACGGATGCCCAGCTTCAAAAACTGATCCTCGCCTCCTGACTCGCTCAAATCATTATTCTAGCTGAGCAAAATATATTGGTTTCGCACAGTTTCCCTTTTTCAAACGGCCTCTCCAATATCGCGCAGAGCCTATCTAATTTCGCACCCAAGGAGGAAGTAGCCACGGTTTTACACTCCCGCTAGTGAATTAAATTCACAAATGTGTCAGTTTGAAAAGAATAGCTTGCTAATCTTCAAATGCATGCGAATTGTATAGGGAACTTGAAAAAGAAGGAAAAGGGTGATAGTGTTAAACGAACATAAGAGACAAGCGTTTCACATTTTGGTGAGCAGTTCGAGTTTGGTTTTCTTTTCTCAAGGTTCACTTTCAAGACCCTATCTTTGCCAAGACATAACTTGGTTTTAACTTAGCACGCCTATTGTGTTTAAAACTGAGATACTACTGAGTTATTTCCTACCTTAAAAGAGAATAGTCAGAGAACTTTTCAAGCGAGAGCTGCATTCACGTCTATCACGTGATAAATATATCAACGATTTCTGTCTCTTGGGACTATTCAGTCAACACTATTCGCGCATGTCATGCAATCGCGATATTACCAGTTGGTTTATGAGAGAAGACTTTTGAATGACAATTTACAAGGCAGCTCATATAGTACTCAGCGTTTGTCCAACGGGACTCCTAGAACCGCGCTCACACGACTCTCTGGTGACTAACAAACACAGCCAACGTTTTTATAAAGCAGAGTGAAATTCACGGCTATTCGTATTGACTGGATTGGCTAGTACCAATATTTGCTTAAATTTTGTAAGAATTTTTTCATATAGACGAGTTAAAAGCCCATGCCCATCATGATGAGAAAACAGTGGTATTTTCGCTTTCGCAGTAAGAGCTTTGATCGTATGGCAAACTCCGGCCACGAGCGGGCAATATGAACCAAATCC
>BLAZ01001271.1:124610-129610 GCA_014633955.1 Acropora tenuis
TGTTTGGTTGTGACTTTGCTTGCCAGGCATAAATACCCCGTCCCGTTCTATCACTGCCGCCTTGCAGGGATTGCCTTTCGGGCACACCGTACATTGCCAATACGTTGCATTCTTGCATTGACAAAACGTTGCATTCTTAGCTCGTATGATTGTGTGCGCTAACATCGGATATACATGCCCGATTTCATGCTCATGTTGATAGCGAAGCGGACCATATCTGCCTTTGACAACAGCCTCAGCCAAATTTTCTAGTGCTTTGAATGTTTGATCAAGGGGCTATAATTTCCAAGAATGAGTTCACTTTTGAGATCTCAAGGTTTTGGTTTTCCAGAGGTTGGAAGGTCTGTACCTGGCTTCGCGCAAACACGAAGGTGAACAATAAAAAAGCTGATAAAGGAAACACTGCAGTCGTTATGGATACTCAGACGAAAATCACGGAGCGCAATGATCAAGTTTGTGACATAAATTATTACACCCTTCCACAAGCACCAATAGTAGCATCAATGGCTAACAAGGTCTAACTTATGGCTAACAAGGTCTAACTTATGGTCAACAAACTGTTAACAAACACATTGACAAAATGACTTTCATGTGGCACCACAATAGTCTAAATCCACCCAGAATACCAGAAATCTATACACTGAGTAAAATCCACAAACTGAATTTTGACGTTGTGGAAACAGTGGTCCTACAGAATGCATTTCAAGCTTCATTGACTTGCTCCCACCGTCTGTTACTAAGAAACAAGAGTCATACATTATAGACACAACTGACTTTGTTTGTTTCATTGAAAACACACTAATTCCAGATAACTCCATCATCGCTACACTAAATGTTTGTGCATAGGCCAAGATTCCACAACAAGAAAGAATCAAGGTTTGTTTGCCAATACTACAACAATCACTATGGGCCTAACCAACCAATCCCCACATCCACTCTTGGGGACCTTATGAACCTGATATTTAAAGAAAATTCATTCCATTTTAATGGCAACCACTTCCTGCAAACCTACAGTATAGCAATGGGCACAAAATGGCAGTAGCCTTTTCGGTCATCTATACATGGCCCATGTAGAGAAGCAACTGCTTTCTAGCCCGCACAAACCTTTCATCTGGAAAAGGTTCATTGATGACATCTCAGTATGGACTTAAGGCAAACGAGAAATTAGCAATTTCGTTGATTTTGCTGACAGATTCCATGCCACAATCAAATTCACATGTGAAATGTTGTGTGAACACGATGTTTTCTTAGGTATTAGAGTTTTCAAAGGACCACACTTCACGTTGAACAAAATATTCAACGTCCAAACACATTTCGACGCTACAGAAATGTTCCAATACACGCATTTCTCTTCGTGCCACCCGCTCAGCATTGAAAAGGGTTTTATTAGAGGAGACACGCTGGATTTGTTGCAAACAAACTCAATAAAAGAGAGATTCGATTCAAGCAAACAGGATTTCAAATTCTGCCTACTGAAACGCAGTCCTCTATCTTCGTAATAGAAACACTGGGCTCTCTGTCTTGTATACAAATAAATAAAGAAATATTGTCGATCCTGACAAAGTGTGGGGAAATCCCATGCAAAAACACATTCTTGAGGTGCAAAGCTTTGGTTCTCCTTTTTCTTTAGTGATAACAAAAGAGTCAATCTATTTTGTTTTTCTGGTTGCATGTTCCTGTTGTAAACATCATGAAGAAGTTTGTTAAAATGGATGTTTCATCTGGCTGTTATATTTGCTTCTTACCAAATTTGTTTGAAGAAGACCAATAACTTGCAAATTGGTACCACAACATGTACCATCCTACTTACAAAATATGAAATAGGTAACTATGGTGGCTTAGAGGATTTTTGGTGCTTTTTCGTCTCTTTCCTCTTATATTATATTTCATTAACTTACTTACTTAGTTTAATTTATTCGTTTAATTTCATTTTATTTGTTTTATTTCATTTTCAAAAACTTCAATACTTTTGCCACTCTTTGGGAATAAAAGAAATCACCCTATGATGTAGAACCAGTCAGGTCACTGTGAAGAGGTTAAGAAGTTCTAGAATAACTGAAAAGGAGAAACTTAAGGAACAAAATGAGGGACGCCTAAAGCTTTTCCGTGAATTAAGAAAACTTGCCACTAAACATGACTTACTTGGCAAATTTGTTAATAAAATATAATTTAATCGCTCAAATTTAAAGAAATATTTTAGTGTTTGACAAAGATTCATCTCAAGTTTTTGAAGGCAGTTAAACGCTACAGCTGTCAATCTTGTTCAATATGTAAACCCAAACAAAAAAAAAACAGAAGTGTTGGAAAAAAGAAAACATGAATCAAAATAATAATGCTTACACTGCAATGCCACCCTTTGAAACTGTAACACCATCAAAATTTATCATGTGGTTGTGTTTGTGGACATGCCAAAAAATCTTGGAGTCATGGTGGAAAATAGAACCATGTCAGAGTTGTTGGACATGAGACTAATTTCATGAGCTCTCTTTTTGAAGTCTGGTTTTCATTAAAGGATCCACACTCTGGAAATGACCACATTGCCATACCAGAAGTTTACAAGTGTCCAGCATGCGCTTAAGTCTCGCACTAAGCTGAAGAAACTTCATGCTAAATTTTTTCCCAGCACACACCCAAGGTGCTGTATTTGAATCACCAACGCAAAGGTCTTTAATGAAACATTGAAGAACTAGTTAGAGCCAAACCATTATCTTACAATGTCAGCTCCTGACTACCACTACTCTATTTTTGAACAACCACCCATTGCAAGTTAGTGCCATTGTCACTCCAGCAGGTGAAAAACATCCACAAATTGGTGGAAAAATAGCAGGGACTCTTCAAGCCACCCACAGATTATGTTGATCAAGTCATAATTCAGACACTTATAGGTAAGTTACCTTGTATTTTAAGTTACATCTGCTTCCGGTTAACACGGAATAAATTCATTCGTACTGGCCATTTCTGTAAGGGTTTATTAAGCAGGAGTCAATTAATTCTGCCCCTATAAGCCTTAATCATTCCATAGTGCATAATCATAAGCATACATGCAGTAACAGATTGAAGTATGCTTCAAGCTTCACCAATTATTGCCTGACGCTTGCTTGTAACCAGTCTTTCCAACTTCTGAATTGAGTTAAGCTTGATATTTAAAACAGGTAATAGTACTTTTGTAGCCCCCTTTCAGGCAAAGTGTGCTCCAAATTTGCGAAAGACCAACCTAAAGCATGCCAGGTTGTCCAACAGATAAATACAAAGTGCATGGAGGCAAGAAGGCCACCAAGAAGCCGCTGTCCAGCACCAGACCATTATACATGCCAAAAGAGAGACTCCCTCACTTCTCAAACAGCTCCTTAGAGAGTACGACTTATCAAGAGTTAAGGAAGTACAGTGGGGTGTAAACAATGAGGCAGAAGCACTTATAGCACTTACCACTTAAACAGGAGAAACTGTCAAGGAAACTGGCATATGGTTGGATGGCCCTGGAATTCTTGGTCCTTCCCAAGATGGGATTGAGGATGTACACTCTATTTTGGAGGTCAAGTACCCTTATATGGAAAGGAATATGACAATCAAAGAGACAGTGAACACCTACCCCAATTTCTGCCTAAAGAACACTGAAAGTCGCCAATATACCTTAAAGGAAGAACATGTCTATTGCGATCACGTGAGAGGGGAGATACATTTTTTTTTTTCACCAGAAATTTTGCCATTTGGTTGTCTAAACATCTTAAGATGAAGCAGTTGTAAAGATATTGAAGGGTGAAGTTTGGAGTGAGAACATTTCAAAGCTCACCCAGATTTAGTTTTAACACCTCTCGTTGTTGAGGGAAAGTTACAGGTTTCCACCACTATTACTGCATGTAATACCTTTTCAAGAAATAATAATTTTCAGAAATCTTTAGTAGCTCTTGGATATTGTTCAATGATTGCATGTTATTTTCAAATTTTGTGAGATCCAGGACAGGTTATGGCTTCAGGTGAAGGAAAGAGGGGCTCAGCTTTACTTCAATAACTTTAGGAATAGCTCAGAAGATCTTCAAAAACCTTCAGGACTCTATAGGTTTCTTCAGAATAACATGAGAAACCTATGCTTTAAATATTTGTATGTACATTACAGTTTTTGCTCTTCATGGTGTTAAATTTCAGCTGTATTCCCTTGTTTGGTACATTTTTGTTGGGCGAAAATTATACATACACCTGTAAATTCAACAACGAAAATAGATTTATTTCTTTTTGAAAGAAAATGTAAACAGATTAAAATGAATTATTGAGGTCTTGTCTATCAATTTATTCTTTCATACAAGCAAAATTTTAAATGTTGTACCATATTACACTGTAAATACACTGCTTAACCATATAGAAAAAGCAATATGCTGAGTTGTGCTGTTATATTCTTTTTAAAATGTTCAGTTCAGTAATTTATAAGTTGTAAATGAAACAAAGTCATGCACATGCTGGTTCATTGTGACATTGCAAATAAATAATTACCCACTAGATCTTAATCACATTCTCTGTGTGTACTCAGCATTGTTTAAATCATGATGATCAAAAGAATGAATTGGCTTCACACGTATTTGCTTGGATTAAAGATAATGAGATCCCATTTGAGGTGTCAGTATGTCCTGTAGTAGAAAGGTTGTGGATCCTCAGTGAATTGACAGGCCAGGTGCAGCTCACTGAGAAAACTTTATACTCTTTGAAGGATTCATTCATCCAGTTAGGTTACAAAAGGGATTGACTGATGAGATACCCCATCTGGGATATTTCATAGATTTTTCGACTCCATTCAATGTTATAAGCAAGAAACCACTACGGATTTTTCTTAAATACAAAACGGAAGCTCCCTGAGAAATTTTAAGCAGGATCCCAGGTGGGATCGCACCGAGGATGTGTTTTTCTGGATGTGCATGATAGTATTAGGAATTTAAAGCTAGATTTAACCTTAATTGGCGGGATACGGGTGGGATGTGATTTCCCGGGTTGGATACAATTGGAAATTTAAG
>BLAZ01001271.1:175692-180692 GCA_014633955.1 Acropora tenuis
GATCTGGAGTTAAAATTAAACAAAGATATTTAGAAACTTTGCAAAAATATGCAAGATACGAAAAGGAACTTAGCACTCCTTAATTAAAAGATACCACTGACACCACCGCAGTTCTTGGAGAAGTGGCTACTGCAGTAAAAAAAATAGCACAAAATATGGCCGCCAAACCCAAAGTACTGGTAAGTGGCCTAGAAAGGTTATCGGTTCCATCATGCGATGGACCCGGAAAAACGTAAATCACTTCGAAAAAGAAGTTCAACCACTAGATAAACAAATAGGAAAAGGACAAAGATAAGCAGCTCCAACGCTTCTGTGGGGAATTGCCCAGAGGATCTTGGTGGGCAGAGCAGGTGAAGACTTGCAAAGTCATTGACAGGGCATGGGAAATCCTTGACATTGAATTCGCCGACAGAAGGAAACTGATGGTGCGCTCCTTGCCGAGCTCAATAACTATGGTGTAGCAAGAAGCAACCCCAAGAGTCTGGCTCGTTATGCAACCTCAATATCTGTGTATGTGAGTGACATGAAAGTATACTGCCCTTAATTTTACTTTCAACTGTATTCTTCATTTTGCATTTTATCAGGAATAGTTTGGCCCACCAGGAGAACAGCCACAATCCTGAGAACCATGAAATGTTGATCACCTCCAACCTTTCTCCTTCACCACACATCCTGCATCCTCACGATCTTCATGTACTTGTTCACCCCCAGATCCGCCACATGCATTCAACATAAAAGTCGAGAGCGGTTTAACTTTTACATTAAACGCAGATGTTCAAACAATCTCTTGCATTTTATTTCAAAAGTGAAGCCAGTCAATTTCTGCTGCATATGCTACACAATTTCCGTGGCAGTGGAAATCCACAATAGAGCCTGTTGACATAGATGATTTCGGTGCGCTTTTAAACAAATTTAAAGCCGCAATACACCATGGCGACAAATTGCCCTAAAATTGCACTGAAATCATACTTTCAGGATGCTATTGGTTTTTAGACTTTCTTTCATCACAATAGTATAGAAAATTGCTGCTGTATTTAGCTTTCCTCTGTGATTTTTTCTCACATAGTTCTTTCAAATTTGATAAAACACTTACACCGTAAACCAGAAGAAGCATGCGACCGAGGCCTAAGGGCCCTCAAGATTTGCCGCCAACTTTGAAAGAGTAAACATGGAGGCAGAAACCTCTTCGATTCACAATTTAGAAATGGAAAAGTTGAAACCAGAGGATATTCCTAGCGCAGTCATAGAAAATGAAAGTCAGATTGGTAAGTGGACAGTGGAAAAATTAAAGTTTTGGTTGAAATGCAGACGCCTAAACCAGCAAGGAAATAAAAAGCAACTGTTAGGAAAGCAAGAACTCGGCCAGTGACAGCTGCTGGTTGATGTTTACGTTTTATTATTCAATGCACTTACATTTAAAGTTTCATTTTTAATCCTTTTCATGACAGAGTGCTGGCATTCAAGGCGATACCGAAATACCATGATAATGTTTACGACCCAGACCCAGGAAAGAGCTAAACAAAGGCGAAACTTCAAAGTGATAAAGAAAACATGGTAGACAATTTGTCGATTTCTTGGTCAACCAAAAATCCAGAGGTTTTGTTCCCAACTGATTAAGTTTTGAACAATAACTTTTCATAACTTTTCAGTTCTTCCAAATTTTGTTGCGATGGATGCGTTTCAACATATCAAAAATTCCTGCAAGTCTATGATAAGTATGATAATGTTGATGTTGTTGTGAAGTCAAATTACAAAGGGTTGCGAATGATGAGATTCTTCGATGGCTCAAGTGTACAAGGATCCACAAAAAAATTATATCTTTGTGAGAGCCTGCTGTTGGGCCTCTTGCAAGAGAGATCACAAAGACAAAATTAACAGTGCAAGAAGGCAGCACATGTACTGATAAAATTAAATCAGCATCCTGTGATCGTCAGTGCCTTGCATCCAAAAGCTAATGCTGCTGTCATGTAATGGCAGTTATTTGGAAACTGGAAGACATGACAAGAAAGGTTGAGTTGAAAGATTTCGACAATAGAACAGGTACATCTAAACTGCAACAATGGGGCAAAGGAGGAAAAAGAGAAGTTAACTGTTCACCGGTAATGACTACAAGTATAATGAGACCAAGGCATGCCTCTGATGGACCAGGTAAAAGAAAAGGGGGAATACATAGTCAATTCTATGATCCTAGACCAGTGAAGTCAAGAAAAATTAGCTTGACTCAATAGTTAAATTAAAGGAAAATCTTCAAGAGATCAATCCAAAACTTCAATTTGCTTTGATGCTGCCAGAAGACAGAAATGTTCCTACTGTAAACATCCTCACTGGGCCAGTGGCAAGAGGATCACTGCTCCACAAACAGCTTCAAGGATTTCAAATGGCTAACACAAATCCTGCCACCTCCTGTGATCCAATTTCTTACCAGTCACGCCATCCAGAAGTGAATGGAAGTAGTAATGAAGGTGGGCATGTTCCTACCCAAACAAATTCAAATGTCACTGATGGTCATTTTACCAACCACTCATTTCTACTGACAGTCAGCCCAAGCATACACCTATTGAACCTGAGTGTCTCAACAACAGTTCCCCCAGCCAAGGTTTTACCTATTTTCCTCTATTACCCAACAAATGTTGTGAGGAAACTGTTGACTTGAATCTATTTTCTAATGCTCCAAACATCTTGAATAAGGTTCAAGTATCCCTTCCAGCAACACAAGAGCTTTACGCCAAGACAACTGGTCAAGCAGATAAAAGCACGTGGTATGATGAGAGAAAACACCCCATCACAGCGTCAAAGTTTTGCAAAATTTTAAAAAGAAATGCCTCACCTTTGTAGGAAGAGAACTCATACCTGAACACACTGCTCAATACCTTGAGGTGATCTTGGACACTAGTTGGACCTATGAGGAGTACATTCCCAAAACTGCCTCCTCCTGAGTGTCTAGTCTCAGTGAAAGAAGGCGGACAAAGAACGCTTTTGACAAATGCCCTTTGTTAACCACATTGAAGCATAATGTAAGTAAATTACTAAGTATCCTGAACTTTGTTGCTCAAATTGTGAGAAAAATATGTAAATATGATCACCTCACAGCTGTTTTAAAAGAGCTTTAAAGCCATCCAGTAGCAACTCAGGTGGATTTTAGGAATGCTGTTGTGGCCTTTACATGCCTAACATCCGGTTAATAATGTGAGGAGAAATAAGCAGGTGTACCACAAGAGTTCTCAGATGCTCAACATTCCACCTTTTAAGACTACCAATGGTCAAAGCACTTTTTATTATTTTCCCAACAGGGTTTTTGGCCCCAAAGGACCAAAAACCCAAGGAGGCACCTTAGGACTCCCCACATAATATAGAGGAATACTGGAGAAGAGAGAATGTAAGTATTTCCGCTAGATTATAACCAGAAAAAAATCTTGATTTGATGGCTTGCTCGGCCGCAAGGTATCAACGTTTTTCCTGCAAATGGTCATGGCCAACAAAAAGACACGCGCAAGGACTTTTGGGATCGACATCTTTGGCAAGAGCTTTGTCCTTGTTGAAATTTTGAGTTAAGAGTCCCTGAAAGGTGTCTCGTTTTGTCATCGTATTGCATAAGAAGCATTTCCAAGTCCAACGGTTAAGTGTGTATAGCATCTTTCCAACAATTGGTGATCCAAATCCATCAAAAGAGAAACAGTCATTTAAAGTCTGGATCAAAGGCGGCAGAAGCTCAGTCAGCTAATGTGAGAACTTAACACAAAGAACTTGCCGCATAATTAGAGTATAACCAGGTATCAAATACATGAAAAAGTTGAGCTTCTCCCTCATTTGCTTTGATGCTGGATTATTCTCAGAGTTTTAGAGTTTCTTCAATCCGAGTCCACGCAAAGTGTGAAAAGCAGGTGAAAAGCGTGGTGAGTGCTGTTTTGTGCTTAAAAGCTGTCTTGCCTCATTTGTGTACCCCTGGAACTTATTCTTGTGTGTTGAATAGTTTCCTTGAGATCTCCCATCTACTTTTACCCTTTTGTCAACACTAACTGTGCAAAATGAATTCACAGAACTCCTTTTCAACACATGTGCAAGATACATCGAGTCACAAGGAAATGACAATATGTTGAGAGAACTAAGGGAACCACTTTGGGTATATTTACATTGCCCCTCGTTTTTGCCAAGAGATTGTAATGCATGCTTCACTCAGATTTTTGAGGAACGAACCTTTGGTGATCTTTCTTCAGAGGAAATGAATATATTTTCAACAAAAATCAGAGAATCTTTGAGTCATTTTGTAAGACCTGCCATGACAATGTAGCTCTCAAAAGCTCTATTTTGGTTGCTATCACGCCTCAAATCTGCTGCCCAGAAATACAAAATGTCATCATTGACACAAATGCAATGTGCAACACCAAAGGATGTAAGAGCAAAATCACAGGAAAGACAGAATCTAAAGTCATGGTTCGTTGCACAGCCTGCAACAGAGTAATGCTCGTTAAAACTGTTACGTTGACATGAGCACAACCTTTAACCTGGAAAAGGAAGAAAGGCAATTAAACGTTGTGGCGAGCCATGCCACACTCAGCGTCTATCTAAACAGGGACATTTTCCAATATCAAAACAACAGATGAGCTTTTGTTGCTGGAAAATGTTTACTTCACATTGACAAAAAACAGTAAAGTTATTACTGAGATAGTAAATCACCAAATGCAGTCACCAACGCAAGAAAAATAAAAAATAAGAAATAAAACCAAACATTGTTTCACATTGGTGACCATCATATTTGGACACTGTACCATTATGATAATTAAGGATAACTCCTAAAGTTCAAACAAAAAGATTTTATTTTTAATTATTTTTTATATCAATGTTGTTCCAGTTTGAAAGTTTATTCATACAATTTTACTTAATATTAGAGTTAAAAACACAATCTTCACTTAAAATAGATTTTGAAGAATATACGTATTATATATTTAGTTTCGTTCAAATTTCATAATTTTCTCTTTTTTCCACCTTTTATAAGCCAAATA
>BLAZ01001271.1:288714-291214 GCA_014633955.1 Acropora tenuis
CAATGTGATAAAACGAGTGCCAAATTTTATGTACCTTTGACATGGAAACAACAGAATTGAATGGTTCATTTTACTTATTGAACATCCTAATTGTGTGGGGAAAATAATTATTGCAATGCAGTCTTCCTACTGGAGCTAAGTGAAAGCGCAGTTTACAGATGAAGTCTACGGAGGAAGATTATGAAGGCCATTGTAACATCAAAGAAGGTCAATACTGCACAAAATCACATAAGGAAATTTCAAAATTCTTATGGCAATATTATGCAAATTTCCATAGTTGCCTCTTCTTAAGCAGTTCAGTATAAAAATTTTGCCACTCTAATCTGGACATTTTATGATTTCTACTTTACAGTACACTGTATGTATAGTCGATAAAGAATTATAAACATGATTATTATAAACATATATACATGCATGAACTGGAAGGAAGTACGGTAGTAAAAGCCTGTTTATTCTACAATCACTTTTATTCAAGTAAATGAGAGCACACATTTTCCTTCTTAACTCTGCTTTAACTTATAAATATTTGCTTTACCTTGTTTTGCTCTAATTGCAGTTTCTTTTTCACACCCCAGTAACACAGTGCAAAGGTGCTAAAATTGAATAATGTTGTCAACATGTTTGATGCTTTGCTTGTCTTTGAATGGTACTGTATCAGGGCTCGAAATTAACGAAAAAATGCAGTTGCAATTTCGCGACAGGATACCAAAATTTAGTCGCAATTTAGCAACTCTTAGTCGCAGAGTCTTCGCGCTGCATTTTGTTATCAGCGGTTTAGCAAAACAAAATATGAGCCTGCAATACTTGTATTTAAGGAAACCGCTTAAAATGGCGAAGAACACCTAACGCCATGTTCGAAAGAAGTAACATCGCAGCTAAATTACGCTACAATTAAGGTATCTTCAGATTGAAAAAAAATTCACGGCAAGAAACAAAACTTTACTTTACTTTGTTAAAGTAGCAACAAATTGGCAACTGGTAACCCTTTTGTTTCTAAAGAGAAGAGGTGAAAATAAGTCATAAATTTGCGACTTCTCTAGATATTTTCGTCACAAAGGGAACAAATTTAGTCGCAAATGCGACTGTATTGGTCGCAATTTCGAGCCCTGTGTATTGATAAGCCAGGTTCACAATCATCCCCAGAATGCACAGCCTTGCAGAGTCAAGGTTTAGCTTTGCTGGCAGGGTTCAGCATTTTGAAAACAAAGCAGCTAGTATGGCAGAGTGCAATTTTTGCTGTTTCTCTTGACCAACACTAGACCCTTTCAGACTATCCTCTGCTTCTGAAACACTGTGGTGCACCAGTGAAGCAAGGCTGTGCAAACTGCACACGATGGTGAAACAGGCCCATTGAAAATTGTGACACATGTTTACCCATTTAACATTTGTGGTCTGTGGAGGTCAACATCAATACAAAACCATGTAACTAGTGCAATAAACCTTTGTCACATGACACTCCTTTTATTATCATCAATAATTTCATTTGATTATATAACGGAGGTTTTCATTTATGGTTAACTAAGATTACTTTTATCACGTAACCAGGATTACAGCATTTTGGGGGCAACTCTGCT
Organism: Acropora tenuis; assembly: GCA_014633955.1. Classification (NCBI taxonomy): domain Eukaryota; kingdom Metazoa; phylum Cnidaria; class Anthozoa; order Scleractinia; family Acroporidae; genus Acropora; species Acropora tenuis. The sequence continues at coordinate 290,289 of BLAZ01001271.1, forward strand.
TAGCATCAGTCCCTGCTGAAGTGTGAAGGCAGCTCAGCACTCCACTGTCAGTCTGTTGCTGCAGTGCAAATAACAGCAGTCCATGGAAAGTATCCCATGTCTCTTCAGAATCTCTCTTCAAGAACAAACATGGTGAGATGGAAGATTGTTGTCTAAGTGCCTGGTTATGCAGTACTGTAAGCTGCACCCAAAACCTTCAGCACAAAAAATAATCCTAATTGACATAATGTATGCTTAACAAACTTGTTGTCCATATTTCGTGGCAAAATGATGTTGTTGATGAAGCACTTGGTGAGGCTTATTGAAATCTCCATGCATCTAATCAGTGTTCTTCTGTACTTTTGTAATCCAGCTCATGGCAAAATTCTTGAAAAAACTCAGCAGCACATTGCTGCTTTCCTTTCTGAAAATCGGAGTTGATGGTTGGAAGCGTGCCCATAAGTGATTTGTGATGAACTAACCCAGGAGCAGTCTTTTAGGCGCTGATAAAGGATTTGATACTGCACACTATGCAGGGCTTTCTTGTGAAACATTATTTGTTTTTATAAGGTAGTTATCAGGGAATATCATTTGCCTTGTCATAATTATGTCATTTGACTGGTTGTTGGAAGCATTTTTGACAATAATATAAATTTTTAGAAACTACTATAATTTGCAGTCTGTCCACTTTGAATAAAAGGCGACCAAAAATAAAGTATGCTCTGAAAAGGACAGGCAAAACATGTTCACCAAAGTATGCGTTCATAGCTCAGTTTCCCAACTGAAGTTGGTTTTTATTGGTAAGGGGACTGGTCTTACAGGGGTGGATTTTCTTTCTTTGAGAAGAACACATAATTTTCTTGGCCAATCAACTTGAAATTGTCGTGAACCCAAACCTCTGCATTCAGTGATTTACGTCGTGGACATCAATTATAACAAGTAGTTCT
>BLAZ01001271.1:338393-340893 GCA_014633955.1 Acropora tenuis
TATATATACTCATGCGGTCGCTTGTAATTTTATTTGAAAAAATTGATCTTCACTAATTTTTTGCCTAAAATATTGCTATTGCGATGTCTTGATTATTTTACAAAAGAAATAAAAAATATTATTCTTCGTGTATTGTTGAATTATGTAAAAAGCACTTGGGAATTTTTAAGAAAACTTGAGAAATGCCTACGGCTCGTGCTTCTCTAAGCACTTCTCTGGCCGTTCTTAAAAACTCCTGCGTGCTTATATAACTCAACAATGCACTCGCCGCGTTCTTTTTATTCCTCTATGGTAGCGAAAACGTCGTTCAAAATTGCAAGTTCAAGTTTGTCAATCTTTTTCGTCATTGTCTCAGTTTGTGTAACGTTTGAAAGCTAGCACAACTACTCAGGAACTGAATTTAGAGGTGCGGTGTCAAGGCTAGGAAAGAAAATTCAAATTTACGTTTGTGTGTTCAAGTTCTCTTTAAAACTTGAGAAATGGCCATTTCACGTCGCAGATTTGCCGAGAACGGGAAAGAAATGTACAGAAATTATAAAAGCACGTGAAGGGCGTGCAAAAGTTTTGTTTTTGTTCATTAAATATGCAAAATTTGTGGGGTTGTCGCTGCCGTCGCGTCGTAGATCTTGAACTCCCTATTATTAATTTTGACGAACACAGTATTACGGTGAAGCAATTTGTTTTCGATTATCTCATTGCACTCCGTGTACGTTTTGCAATAAGACCGAAGTATTTCAGTATTGATTTATTGTTTTATGAAAGGAATTAAAAACCTTCTCTAGTGATTTACTCCTTTGTACTCACAGTTGAGCGCTTTGACGGGGGCAACCCTACAACCATGAAGCCGGAAACCGGAAGCCGGAGACCGGAATGTGCTTAAGTACCACTCAGCAGTGTATTAACCAAGTGTAAGTCTTGTTAACACGTACTGATTTAAGATGTAACCCGGTGAACGGAAAATTTCAGTCTAGGACATTTAATTCGCATTTTGCAAGCCAAATGAGTTGGAGACACCGAGGAATGATAAATATCCATATTTTGTTGTCTATAAATAAGGTTTTCAGTAAATATTATTAAATGATAAAATTTCCAAATATAGATCCCTTGATTTCCCTTAAATAGTATTCAATTAACTTTTTCCTTCTTTAAGAACGTCCTATAGACCTTTTCAGCTTGTACATTTTGTTTTCCCATTTCAGACCACGTGATGCTACTCGAGGGAATAGTTTCTTTCAAGTGTCGTCTTATGCACGTCCAAATTTACGCATAACTAATGAAAAAACAAAAGGAAAATTCCCGTGAGGGCATCACGTGGTCTGAAATGGGAAAACAAAATGTACAGGCTGAAAAGGTCTATTGATTCAGCAAATAACAGATATTCAGTGCAGTAATCAGCGGTTTTGACACATAAACGAGGCTATTGCGTCATTCTCTGTTGTACTGATACGTTAGCCCTGTCTAAAAGCAGCTGTAAACAAATTGAAAGAAGCTTTGCCTGCAGGTTCAACTGTAATCGATAACAACAACCACTCTACTTGTTAGTGCGTATTCATAATTTTGATTAACATCATCTAATGCCTTTGCATGCTCGAATCACTATATAATCGTTGCTGTTTATTGGTTGTCGGAAGCGTCGTGATAAGTTAAATTGTCGCTGCGTTTGTTGTTTTTTTCTTCTATGTTTCCACGCCATTCCTGGCGTGGAAACAATATATTACACAGTTCAATTGCAGTGACATTGAATTCCTAATGTTTTATGTAGGAACTCTTTCAAGGAAGTATAACAATACATTGGACAGAGTTAATTTTGTAGTGGAGGATAAAGTTATCTACCCTTTAAGCAAGCGAAAGTCAAAGATTTCTGAAAATCGACCAGGCGGCTAGCACTGGAATATAGTGGAACCTCTCTACACCGGACCCTCATTTAACCGGAATTCGAATCCTCTCTTTCCTCGACGTTTTTCTCGGTTCCAAATCTCTGTCATACCTCTTCTCTATTTTTAGTCTCATTAAACCAGAACCTCTTAATTCCGGGAACCGGTTCGGAAGCCAGTCTATAATCAATCCCTGGCAAAGAAATTGATCTCGTTAAACTGGATGTGAAAGGTTTAAACCTTTCACATCCGCCAGAACCTCACAACTACATCGCAAAATAGAGACTGGGTGCCTAGGATGTCCAAGCGCTTTCCCTGGAATCCAGTGCAACCATGTGACTGAAGAACCACGTCAGCATACGACCAGACCACGGACCGCTGACCACTACTGCCCTTAAAAAGATACACACCCCACAAATCCTCTATTCTCTCTGACGAAGGGCTAACGTCAGCTTTCTAAATCTTTCACGGTGGTAATTCAACCTTTATCAAAGTCTTAAGCCGACAATCGTGCCGCTATTGTAGGGGTTCAATGAATGACAACAATAGGGATTACCGGTAGGTTCTTAGACTGTCCTGTTGCGTGTGAAATCACTTGCGAAAACACATAAAGTAGCCGAAAGACC
>BLAZ01001271.1:343393-345755 GCA_014633955.1 Acropora tenuis
AATTCAAGCAATTCTTCCAACATCTCACCAGGAATGTCAAAACGTGGTCTTCCAGGAGTTTCCTTTTCCTCATTTCCTGACGCAAAACAATTTTCAGCAACAGTTTAATTCTGGGGTGACAGGCCTAATGGCGATGTGATGATTTAAAGATGATAACACGTGTACAAAAGCTTCTGCCAGTGAATCCAGCTCCTTTCTGTTTCTTGTTCCAATATCGCGACAATCTCTTATTGATCTCTTATCTACTATGCACTTGCCTACCCCTATTTAAACTACGGTTGCATTCTGTGGGGTAATAATTACGAACTGAGCTCCAGTATCACAATTGGTAAAGCTACAAAACAAAGTTGTAAGAGTTATTAATAATGTTCCACTTCGATATCATATTACCCTCATTATGTAAACCTTGGCCTAATTAATCTCCCTGAAATTGTTAAGCTAATTTCCTGCCAACTGATTTATGATCACTTATTAGATAAAAAGCCAACTAATTTCATGCTGGCCTTAGTACCTGGGCAATATAATTATGACACAAGAAGTGCATCCCTGCAATACCTACATCCCAGTAGCTTTAGAAAAAATATAAGAACATTCTGTCCAATAGTTATAGGATGTTATTATTGGAATGATATTCCTTTACCTATACATGTAAAGACAGCTAAAAAATTGTTCAAAACAGCACTTTTCAACTATTATCTTGCTATTATCTTGTATTATCGCCACTTTGACTCCGAATGCTATCATGCATATATTATAATGTATAACAATGTGTAGTCGTTGCAGCACATCAACCGTGAAAAATATCAGCCCCTTAGACTTTGTGATTTTACATCACTGTATTTATCTTGTGACGTCACAAGTCTTCTAAATTGCATAAATCAAAATCTTCAATAACTCGGCAACACAGAATGCTATTACAATAAAATCAACGCCATTTTTCATCATTTGCCCAAGAAACTAGGTGTTATCATCTGAGAAGCCAGGATTGCCTCCCGGTAGCATAAATAGCCACCTTCAGAATTCGCCGCTGGTACGATATTTAGTACGAGAACGAGTTTTTAATTCCACTTCGATTGCCTTAGACAGTTATTTGCAAACCAAGTCTTGTGAACTGGTAAGAAAGAAACGGGGAGCTAGTAGACTGAGTAGAGCTCTGTGAACGTTGTCTCAAACACGCAATCGTAGTCAAATCTAAAGGTCGCTAATGTTTTCGCGACCTCGACTAATTGAAGTTTAGTCCGATCAGAGCAATTTGGACATCTGTATGGTTGTTCGTTGAATACACCGGAATCATTAAGCCTCGTACGAATGATTCATGGATCTTATTCACTTAAGCATGAATTTACAACTTTGTGCATTGCCTTCATGCAAAATTAAAGGTGTAGTGTATACGCAAACTTCCAAACTTGGCCATAGCCCACTTTTACTCCGGGCGAGGTAAATTGTTATCGGTATAAACGGCTAGAATTATGCGGCCTGTAACCAATTTTCCTGTCGTGTAATGACCTCATGCTCAATAGCACTTCGTGTAATTACTTATTTCGATCACGAAACTTGCCAGTTTCAGTTCAAAATGACAGGGACTTTTTTGGGCAAAAACGCACGTATTTTTAGCGAAAAAAAGCTCTTATTATGAATTTTTTCAACGATTCCTTTTACTTCTCAAAATGTTCGAGTCATATACCCCTTAACATAAACCCTCCGGGTTGGAAATTTATGAAATCAAAGTGCTGAATCAAAAAAGCAATTAAAGTCGGCTGTGGTTCCAAATATAAATAATGAACAAAGCAAATAAGTCATTAAGAAACTGAATAAAACGCCTCCTCTGCCATTTATCGGCGAGAAAATGGTTGAGGTCACCAGCAACCTTGCAGTCTTGGATACACCCATGCCGCGTGCGTGTCAATGCTATTGAATAGTTCGTCTCCGTCTGCTTTCTCTAAGCAATTCCCAGAGGAGAGTCATCAGTCCTTGCTGTCTTCTCTTTCGAAGAAAATAAATTTGCATGGAGATGAATCTCGACCTGGAAGCGTTCAGGAGAGTGATTATTAAAAGGAAAAGGACAACAATTAAAACAATTATGCGTTCAGACGCAATGGAACAACATGCGAACAAAAAAATCCACGACGAAAAGTAACGCAAATACAAGATGTATGAGAGGAGTGTCTGGGAATATTTACTTTTGTTATAAAATTCACGACCATCTCGTTGTAATTTAAGTTAACGCACTCAATTTTGTGCATATCTTTGTTTAATATAGTTAAACGCATGTATTAATTAACTTTATTATATGTCTCTGTCTCACGAGGACTGGGAACTACAAAATTCACGAATTTGATCGGCTAAAATCGATATTGACCGC
>BLAZ01001271.1:365750-368250 GCA_014633955.1 Acropora tenuis
TTCCTCACTTCATATGCTAGTTACTACAGGTATTGAACTAAAACCACCGCTACTTTTTGGTGTTCTACGTACCTCAAGATCTTGCTCCAGGCGATTAATTTCAGCTGTTGATGAATTCAATCTGTCAAGTTCTCCCTAACAAAAAACATGCAAATGAATAATTTGTTTAATGAGAAAACATGTTTTCATTCTAAAAACTCACAGCAGTTTACTCCTGTATGCTTAAATCAAGGAAATTTGCCGTGATTTTCAGCCCTCGCAACTTGTCGAGCCTGAGATCGGCAAAAATGGCAACCAACACTATCGCAAACCTTCACTCGCGGATCTAAGATTTCTTCGCTATCGTCCTCGCCACCGCTGCTTTCTCTATTTTCTCTGACTCCAGGAATTGTTTGTGAAGTGTTTGTAGCCATTGCTTTTTATTAGCTTACATGTTTCCAACCAAGTCGCTCGGCAAATGCCAACTCAAAATCTTGATCTCGCAGGTGTAGGTTTTTTCAAAAGAGCCTCGCTTTCACGATTTGGACGCCTGCTTGTTATCGCTTACGAACAAATATTTGCGTATGTGCAGTTAGCTCTTTAGGTCAAATTTGTACTTTCAGGATCCCTCCAGTACTTATAAGACGAAAAGTAAAACTTAAGCAGCGAAAAGCGAACGCCATCGGCAAGCAAATCCTCAGTGACTGACTTAAACAGCTCATTCCGCTTCCAATCTGACGTTCTAATTTACCTTAAAGGCAGCACAATGTGGTATCTTTTATTTACTTGTCTCATACCCAGAAGAAAACGAAATTTCAGTCTTACTGTTCTTTTCTTTGCTCTGACTATAACGATTTTCGTGTTGGTGCAACGCTTTTCTATGAAAGGAGACCTCCAGCTCGGACCAGTTTACCATTCACTTGACTTTCTAGTCACAAAGGATCAGATTGGATTAGGATTTTGTCCAGTTTGCTTCGGCAAAAATGAATCCCTCTGTGACAGGATTTCAGACAAAACGGTTAAATTACACAACAAGGAGGAAAAATGGACTCCTAGATCACAAGGAGAATCGTGGAATGGAAAACGAATTTCTATTAAGTATTTCCGAAATGCAAGCGAGTTTCTAAGACTGGACAACGAGTTGTGTAGCAGGATTGGTAAGATAAATACAGCATGTGAGGTTCATGACGTCGTCTGGAGTTCATTTCTTCGTCCACTATCCATAGAAAGGTAGGTTTCCGTCTCAAGCAATCTCTGTTCTTTAAAGATTAGGTCTATTAAGTGTTGAGGCAAAGATCAGATAATAACCCTGATTTTCTCTAAACACACTATAAATTACTACCTTGATTGAAAATGGTCATCTGGGCCCAGTTGTCAGATTAAGCTAATCCGGGATAAGTGAAAATTTCAATTGTCATTTATTTACGGTTAAAGGGAGATTTTTCACAAGATTAAGGTTCAAGGAAAAAAAATTTGGAATTTAAAACTTCATTTGGCCACAATTTTGTGGCAAACCCACCTTTAGCGTTAAACAAAGAGCGATTAAAATTTACCCTAACCTAGGATTAGCTTAATCGGGCTTTGAACAACTGGACCCTGGGTGATTGGAGTCCTGAGAAGGACTGTTGTTGACAACTGACGTTTCAACAACTGTTGCAGAAGTCATCTTCAGGGTAAAGTGCTGGTTGTCGAAATGTCTGTGGCCAACTACAATCCTTCAAAGGTCACTCCAGTCACCAAGATGACCATTTTCAATCAAGGCATTTTACTCCTGGGTTTAAACCATTTTCTTACACTATTTAATCTATTTCTAATTAAATAGACATGATTTAAAGGCCAACTCATTGAGACATAAGCATTATGGTTATGCAAGGGTTTTAATAGAAGCTGGCAACCAGCGAATTTTGCCATGGACTTTCTATATTAAATTATTGTGTTTTTGAGTGGTTGCTGTCATTATTCAATCAACATTTAGTACTGAATTTGATGCCAGAATGCAGAAAATGGCATTTCCTGGCTTCTAGATTCCAAATTTTGCTCTGGGAGCAGGCCCTCAGAACCCACCAAGGGGGAGGGGCCTTACGCCCCTCAAGTGTTACAGCCACCTATTTTAATAGAGTCTGCTGCCTACTTCAGAACTTATTGAAACCCCTGATAATGCAGCTGCTTCCTCACTGGGTTAAATGTGTGCATTGGTGGCTGTATGGTTATATCATAATGAAAATAAATATAAATGTAGGCACAAGGGTAACAAAACAAAGTTGTCAGTTTTTCTTGTGATTATTATTATGGGCCTAGCAAAATGTATTTTAATTAAAAGTATACTAAGTTTGGCCCTTAGAAATGACTTGTGTCCATCTTTCCAATATCTTTTAAATTAAACAATTACTATGGCAAATTTGTAAAGCTATATGTTGTATTTGTAGTGCAATGCAAGAAACAATGCATTGCCCATCACAGAGGCTTGTTGCAAAAGTGAAGAATCTACAAGGCAAATTCCCTGGAAATTTCATGGAAGACC
>BLAZ01001271.1:483741-486241 GCA_014633955.1 Acropora tenuis
TGTTAAGAGCACTGGGATTTTTTCAGAATATTCCTCAGTCATTACTAACAAAGTGCATCCCTGCAGTTTCTCACCTTTTGCCGAGGGTAGGACGCGGATGCATGCGTAGGAGGATGTTTCGGCGGATTTGGCAAGCAAGGACTTGATCGAGCTGGTGTGGTCTTGTGAAAAATAATAAAAAAAAAAAAAAAAACATAATATTACCATTGTACAAGACCGAGAAGATTTACCTTCTTTTTTTTTAATTTTCCAATACCACAAGAAGTTGAGAAGGAATAATCGCGATTGAAACTCTAAAATTTGAGTGTATGGTTTGGTTTTATGTATGTTTTCAAGTGACGACAACTGGGGCCTGAATGACAAGTATCTTCTTATGAAATATTGCAAGCAGACCGCTAGTGAGAGGTGTCTCACTTCACAACATTAAAACAGTTCGTTTTGTCATTGCCGACAGTTGAACCAGTTCATTAAAGCTCGCTGTTATGAGAGGGGGAAATTACGTCCAAACCTCACCTTGTTTGCTCTTAATATTAAAGCAGTTTTCACGTAACGGTACACATCCGAAAATCCGCCAGGAAATTTCATTAGATAGCCCATACACGCCGAGTAACTCCCTCTAAGAACTGGGACAGGAAAATAAAGAAAGATAGAATTCACATTCGTTGAATTAGACTCCGTCAATCATAGCACACGAAACCAAGCAAATTACCCAACGGCAACGCGCAAACATGCAATAGCTCTCTTATTAATTTCTAGACGCAAACCAAGCACGAAAGTAATATCTTACGATTTTCTGCTTGTTTACTGACCCATTCAATACATATATTTATTAATTTATTACATAATTTGGAGTTCCTTTAAGGGATTTCCACCACGGAGAAAAACTGTACCACCACACGTGAAAAATAACGGAAATTTTTCACGTGTGTTTGAGACAGCCAATCAGCTGCTGACATGTCACGCGCTCCCTTTAGCACCATGAATGAATGGCAACGCGTTCATATTTTGAAACGTGAATTAATTACTTCTACTCCGAAGTAAGATGTTTAACGATACCTCTCTCGTTCGCTGCGCTCACAGGTGAGAAATCGAGTTGAACGCTTGAAGAGAAATTGCATATCTCCGCACGCCCATGTATTAGTCTCTCTCCCTCTCTCTTTCTCTCTATATATATGTGGTTGACGACCGAGGAAGGGGGGGGGGGATCTAAGATATATCAGGTAGGTGTTAACCAAACCATTTTTGCTCCCTTGCTAGAATGTCCAAATGTCCAAGAGTATAGACCTTATTCATAAATGGCGGCTAATTAATTACTCTCCTCACAAGCCTCACTTTAAAGCAAAAATTATTTTGAATTATTTTGTTCGTGCAAACGAGGCTAGTGAGGATGATTAGCATAAAAACAAAAGAATAATTAATTAGCTGTCATTTATGAATAAGGTATATTGAAGATCCCTTTCGGTAGTGAAACTAACGTCACTCTAACATTCAACATCAGATAATCGTACGTTTGTCCCTGATGGCTTCCAACATGCTGATGTATATGTAGTCGACCAAATTCAGCATTGGCCCGTCGGCAAACAAAGCATCCCACAACACAAGGACATCATCCATGGGAAATTCACGACCAAACAACAGACGAATCCAACGACTGAGAAATAGAAAAAAAAAACGAAACAAGCAAGATTGGAAAGCGTGCTCCTAACTATTTCTATATGGCTCCAGTCGCTGAGGAGGTCTGGTAATAACTTTTTCTGGGACTTATTCCCGATACGGTTCATGTTAAAACAATCGATGCCAACAGAACACTCAGTACCTAATGGTTGTTGAACTTACAGTCCATAAACTTGCGGCGTGATGTCCAGATTCTTCAAGTGAAGCCACAGTTCTGAATCGTATTTCCTTAACATATGCTCTTGAATACGACTGAGTTTCTTGACAATCGCTGTGGACTACAGAAAAAAAGCAAAAATAACGATTTCGTGACTTCGTTTACAAATTATTTCATGAGCGAGTTTCTTGGCGCTTATGGGTTTTCAGTTGTTTTATTGTTTGTGAAATGATGAAATTCTCACCCAGATGAGTGCGGGCGTCGGATCGTGGGAAGAACAAAAGGCAAGAAGAAAGGACATTAAAGAAATCAAACCATAGAGTCCGTGCTATGTGCACCAAAAAGGGGTTATTCAATTAGCACAGAGTTGAGTTTAGGCAGCCACAATGGCGACGTCAAAGAAAGCGTCGCCTCAATTGCAACTTCGTGCTACCACAACGCGCAAGTATTTCATGAAAACTTCATTTCGTTTGCATGGTACAATACGCGCAAAGTATCCTTTCACTAGAAATGGCAAGAACGGCTCGGAAGAAGAATCAAAATGTGGAATTGATTGTTGTTGTCACTCAATGGCATAACAATTGTACTTTTGCTCGCTTAACGTTGATGTTTGCACGTACGCGTGCTGCACGTGTAGCCGTGCGCATTATTGTGTTGCACGATTATTGC
>BLAZ01001271.1:502262-507262 GCA_014633955.1 Acropora tenuis
TCCATGGTTTGGCAGACTACATCAAAACATTGTGCCAAAAAGCGTGCCGCACTTGCAGCACGATTATATTTCTTCATTCAACCAATCAAACCATTGATTTGTGGCGTTCTCGTTGACGTTGCCGTCGTCAAATCGTAAACTTCCTAATAGCGTCATCGACGTCGTCGTTACCACCTTTCTATCCTCCTTCTTTTGGCAGATATTCATCGACTAACCTGCAACTCCGTCGAGTAAAGCAAATAATTAGGCTCCTCGACTGATTTATTTCGAAACGGGATCATGACTATCACTTCAGTCGATTCAACGGGGCTTGGGCCGTCATTCTGGACCTGAAAAATGTAAAAGATCCCAATTAGAGCAGTTTTTTAAAGTTAATGAGCGGAAGAAACTGGCCTGAAAAATTCAGGCCTGACGTCTGCCATGCAGAACAGAACTGATGGAGCACTGTACCGGCATGGCAGAGGTCAGAGTCCCGTTCAGGCCTTTCTTTCGCTACTGCTTAAGTAGCACAGCAAAACTGCGAGGATCATTAGCATGAAAATTGTCTCCATCTGCGGTTCAAATGAAATTTCATTAATTTGATCGCATGCATAGAGCAGTTTTCAAATGATTGTCATTACACGATCGCGATTGCCACTGAGCCAGTTGTTTTTTAAAACATTCCTTCACGACGACAAAACAATGAACTGTCGAACTGAAAACTATGCAAAGAACTTCTTCGACTTGAAGAGAGAAACGACTTCGATTTAGCTAGAAGGAGAGGCATGTATGCGCCCGTATCCTCTAGCTGACTCACCGTTAATATATTCTTAACAGCAGGGCCGATACCAATAATATCCTTTACTTCGGCAACTTTGTCATTGTAAACAACTTGATCCGGTCTAGCAATCCTGCAGAAACAAAGGATACAATATTAGGTAAAAAAGGAACAAAACTGACCGTCTGCTTCCGCAAACATGAAAAAGATGCGTAGAATCAATTGCACAGCATTTCCACCTTCTATAAGAATACTACCAGTTCGTTGCGTCTCCCTAGCCCAGCGAAACGCAGAACCGCAAAAAATCTTAACGAAAAGCTCATTTTCCGACTCGAAAATCTCAAACCTGATTGAATCAAGGGGCGTTTCCTGTCAACAAATTTGCTTGAACTTTTCGCTACGGTTTCACTGGCAAATTGCATGGCTAATTCAATTCCTATAAAAGAGCCCCCAATTCCCCCAATTTGCTCTGAAGAAGGGGTAACGCTCGACATGTCAGCTTGTCAATCTTTTTTAGCGAGGTCATTCGACCTTTATTGGCTTGTTTGACACAAGACAATCACGTGACACAGAGAATACCTCTCAAGATTTTCAGTCCAGTACAAGCATACAAATTTTTGTCTTTTCTTACCCTCTGATGCTAAGATCCGCCTCAAATTTGACCGGAACTACAAGTTTGACCTTGTTATCATTTGCGTTAAATTCTTTGCCGGGACTGTAAAAAAATATGTTGAATTAGCGCGGCACTATTTCGGACCTGCCATAATATGCGCTGACGTCATTTGCACCTATCTGATTAGCCATTTTTGCGGGACCTGTATTCTAAATTTAGATAATATCGAAAGCTAATGGACTCAGGCCAAACGAGAGAGATTGACACTTCTGATTTATGTGCACAAGACATTGCTCTTTAAGTTTCAGACCAGCAACCAGTGATTCTCGTCAAAGGACGTACCTTAAATTTCCGAAAGTAAGCTCCGAGGCTTACATCAGTTTCAAAGGCCCTTTTTGAGGGGCTTATCAGTTGTGGAAAGGCTTACATACGGTGGGAATTTACGTTACAAAATCGACTGGATTGGCTTATAATTGGAAGGCAAATAAAAAAAAATTGTGTTACCGTACCGTTTATGCTTTGTTTTATTTTGTATTTGAGGGCAATTTCCAAGTATAATCTCCCAGGGGCTTTTAATCGGAGGGGCGATTTAACGGAGGGTCTTTTGCGTTACAAGTTTGAAGGGCATATATTTGGAGGGGATTATACAAGTAGGGGCTTATTTTCGGAATTTTTCGGTATAATGTGTAGTCAACCATGCGCATGGGGATTCCGTTTTCTGTCTTAGAACTGTTTCGTACAACTGTGATGTTGAAACCAATAGGGTATACACCCTCATTGAGTTTAATCGCTCGTGTGAACGAGCCTTGTTGTCGGTGAAACTCACTGGAACTCATATTTGTCTTACTCTGCATGCGGTCGATCTCAGTTCGTTGTTTTCAAACCTTCGGTCCTTCACAAGGCTCAACTTGAGCCGTACAACTTTATCATCAAGCAATAACTTAACTAATCTAGGTTTTACCTTGTGGCCTCTAGAGTTATCTCAATGGCACTGATGTTTCCTGTTACCTTGTGTATACTAAATCGAATGCCAAATTGTTTCTACAGACGACAGACAAACAAGAAGGAATTATTCTCCAACATCTTTAAATAGCAAGGAACTTACACGGAAACAACTGGATAAACTGTAAGAACAGCGAATCATATTGGTCATTTCATAAAATTAATTGATTTACTTCATAGGAGGAAGCGTGGCCAAGTCGTTCGAGCGCTGGTACATAGTCAAGGATTTTGAAACTTCTTCAGTTCATCTGTTGCATTCTGTTGTTATTTGTATAGTAGATCCATATTAGCGCATGGCTGCCAATGATCAACCTACTTAACAAATAAAGTGCTATTATTATTATTATTATTATTGTTCTTTAACTTAACAAACAAATTTCATTGATTTCATTACCTTCGCATATTTACCGAAAGGATTGCCAACAACACACTCCAATTTGCTGATGTCAACAAGGCTGCTTGAACCAAACACGTTCTTTGTCGTTGTCATTTTGGTACAAGGGACGCCCTTGGAAAAAAACAATTGGTCAGTCCGGCAATACACTACATAACTTTCTGTGGGAACTAGAGAACGAGAGTCTATCGGGACGACAGTCAAGTAAAATTCCTGACGTCATTGTTTTCATTCTTTCTCCTCAACATACGTTCACGCTTGTTTCTGAAAGGCGTCTTGCTGTATGTATTTAAATTAGCTTCGAACAAAATCACACTGTGACACAAGGGTTGATTTATTTCTTGATGTTTATATTACCTGATTACTAGTTGTGTAGTCCATAACTGAAGGGTATGACACAATAACCTTTCCAGGGTAGGCTGAGTCTTGTGCCTTGTTTTCCACGACTACCTCAACAGTCATTTCTTTGTCTGTTCCAACGTGGAGTTCTTTGTGGTCTTCAGAATCACTTTAAAATGAATTAAAGTTTCTTAGCTTTCATGCACTTTATCTATCATTGCACCAAACGTCGCACTTGCGTTTCTTCCTGTAGCTAATAATGACAAGGATATTCGCTGTTTTTCGACATCTTCAGTTTTACAAATCATCAGCCGTTTCGTTCTTAACAGAATTAGGGCTACTGCAACGAAAACTTCACTTTAAAACAAATTTGGAGGTAAGCTAGTATTTTACTTTTACCAGTACTTTGTTGATGGACAAAGTATCCAATTAACTCACAAAGGGTTTTGAATCAAAGATAGAGAATGGAAGATTTGCTGTTATTATGCACGTGTTGTAATCAAGGAAATGTACCCAAGGCAGTGGAGCACGTGCAGCCTATTGTTTTACTCGAGCTCATGGTCATTCGATCAATCGTACTGATTTGTTGCATTCGTCCTTTGAACTCCCTGTTTTAAACCTACACTGTAATGTACAATTTTTTGTCAAACACTCACTGAAGCCCAAATCTAACATGCCCCTTCACAGAAAGATCGGGTTCGCAGATTTTGTCGCGTCCGCACTGTTTCACAAAAAAGGCCTGAATGAAAAAAATGGAAAAATACATGAATGAAAGAATTAAAAGACATAAGCATGGTCGATGCATCACAATTTATGCTCGCTTGCGCCCGACATCACACGATTACCAAGCACTTGCGAGTTTATCAGTAGTCTAGATATAAATATAGCTGTTACACATGACCCATTTACCTCCGCTGTGAAAGACCGTTGAATTATATCATTGTAGTCGTTAAGTATTGGACAAAGCTCGCAGGAGGACGACTGGTCAAGATCGTAGATTAGGTCAAATGTCAATGGATCATTCACACTTTGAATTTCTTCCTTTCCCTAAAGAATAGATAAATAAAGCAGTCATTAAATAAAATTAAATGAAAGAAAAACGAAAGATAAATGCCGGTGATTTGTGTGAGAAGAGGGCCGTCTCCAGTATTCCTTTGCAATCATCAAGGCACACTTTCAAATGACAAGCGAAGAAATGGGAAGCACAAAACCTTTCCAAAGCACTTACTCTCAAGTAAACTGTATGTTTAAAATCGCAATACCATTCATCTTCCTTCGGTAAGGAAACTTGCTTAGTGGTTTGGAAGGTCGTCTTGTTTTCATGCAGGAAAAACATTCGACGTAAGACTTCTTGTGGACGACTTTTGTCGAGCTCAATGGAATAAGTAACATTTTGCGACCCTGAAAAGGAAACAAAAAAAAAAGAGAATTTGTAACCATACCTTTTGGGAGTGAGTATGATCTACACCTGATTGTCTAGCACATTCAGTATAAAGTTAGTTATTAATACCGCACAAAGCAATTTTAATCAATCAAAACTTCAAATCAAATGTTGCGTTTTTTTAAGGTGAACAGCGTGACATCGAGTGAAAAGGAGAAGAAATGATTAACAAACTCAGGTCTCAACCATCTAAGTCCACATGCATGGTTGCCTATTTATGACCTTTTAAAAGTGGAAATCAACTCTTCTCCTGAAAACAAAGAAAAAAATATCACAGGATCTGTTACGCCGGACTAAACTCAGTCGACTTACCAGAGGACTGCCTAGCCAGTTGATTCTTAAATCTCAGACAAACACTTAAGTTGACGCTGGAAATAATTAAGATAAGAAAGTATTATAACAAGACAGTGGTAACACAGGCATGCAAACGTTTAGTGTGACTACAACGTTACAG
>BLAZ01001271.1:542082-544582 GCA_014633955.1 Acropora tenuis
AGAAGGGTAGGAAACAGAAACATGATTGTTGAATGTTTCTTTTTCCTGATATGTTTATGTTGAAGCTCCGTATGAAGAACAATGGGAGTCATCGCTGGCAAATCATGTCTATTACCTTTGCTATAACTCGACTAGTAGAAACACCTTTGAAGTAAATTATAACAATGAAAGACTCGGTTTGTTGCTTTTCAGACGATCTCTAGATGGGGAATCTTCAGTAACAATGGACAGAACCAGTTTTTCTGAGCCTGCAAGAATGAACACCCGCAGCAAATCATTGTTTTCAGGAAACCCGCTATCCGCAACTTGGTTTCTGTCATTGCTGTTTAAGGTCTTTTATGGACCTAGCTTAATAGATGAATAATCTGTTCTCCGCGGCCAACAAACCGTTGAATCCGTCAGCATTCAGGTCTCCGACAGAAGCAATAGCTTGACCAAAGTGAGCATTGTATTTCTTATCTCCCCAGAGCACAGTGTCCAGCAAATTGAGGATACCCTACAGAAAGGATCAAAGTCAAAGACTTCGATTTATCACATCATCTTTGCGGTCGAGTGGGATTAGAGCCGAGCCTAACAAGGGATGACAGCGGCAAGGTCATTTGAAAATGTAAGTGCGAGTTTCTACAATAATTTCTCGGTTATCCGCAGTGGTTTCACCTACTTGTAACATGTTTTTCAAATATCCTGGAATTAATTTGGTATGAGCGATTTGTAAAAAGTGAAAATTTGTAGTTAAACCTTTAACCAAATAAATTGTCTAGCCTTGAAATTATTTAGCAAGTGGAGTACTGCTTGTAACCATCACAGCTCAAGCGTTCTTTCGTTATTTACTTACTTACTTATTTTCCTCCAATTGCCTAGCCTTGAAATTATTTAGCAAGTGGAGTATTGCTTGTAAACTTTACAGCCCAAATGCTCTCTCATTTTTTACTTATTTTCCTCGAATTGTTAGCTTTGAAATGATTTAATTCAAGGAGCATTGTGTAAACTTGATTGCCAAAATGCACTTTCACTGTTTACTAAGTCTTTTCATTTCTTTTGCTAGCAGAAGTTATCTGATTCAATCATAAATAATGTTTTGTACATGGCTAACAGCCTTCCTAACACTAGTTTAAAAGTTCAAGTTTGCTTGCATCACAGTAGTTTTATTACAATCAAACTCTTAAAACATTGAAAAAAGGAGCGGAACGACTATTAAGTAAATACGGCTAAACAACAGAATACAGAATTACTCGTTTCAGTATTATTAAATAACAGCTATTATTATTATTATTAATGTTATTATCATTATTATTATTATCACCATCATTATCCGTCTCGTTCTACAAAAGTCTTGGACTAATTTGCATCTGCTGTCCCTGAATTCTATGAGTGCTCCGGATATAGGGTTCAGAGGGGAATGTTTTAAAAGGAATTCATTCCGGAGAAATATCTCCACCAACCTTTCCATCGTTCAGATAGATGTAAACACGTCCCTCGTCCAATACATCAGTGAAGTAAGGAGCGCCAATAAGAACATCTGCATACCTAGCAGGACGATAAATAATATCAGTGTACATAAAGTCGTTTTCCAAACGACTGTCGAAAGTAATTACGCGATTGCGATTGCTACGCTTAGTGACTGGCTTAAGAATCTCCCGCCAGTTTTTCAGTCAATGAGAAGCAAAACCAATAGCAATCACACCGTATACCGGCTATTTTTTCCCGCACTTTGAACAAGTCATAGGCAATTTCTAAGAAGTCTGACTGGTTCATCGCGATGTTCGCACCTGTTGTGATTGGTCGGAATAACTATTTTGGTATTGTTTTTCCGACAGTCATTTGAAAACCGTCCTACTATGAAAAATAACTACATAACATTAGCCTATTTCCATTTTTAGTAGTATATCCCCGAACCAATGACCTCTTAATTGCCAAAGAGAAACATAATGGCTTCTTGCAGCCAAAATCGTTTAGATAAGAGACGATCTTTTACACCTTTGATTGTAAGTCAATGCTACGTAACCTGTCTTTAATTTATGTCAAATATTAATCAAACTTACCCATTTTTATCTAAGTCCACAGCACAAACAACACTCCCAAAATAGCTTCCAGTCTAAAAAATGCAACACATTATTTTCAAAAAAGCTTTCTCAAGTGGCCGTGTCTGAAAAGGCGTGGACGCGGTCGAATTAAACGACTTGATTGGCTAAAACAGCGCTCTTGATCTGGACTCGCATAACTCTACGCCTTTCCAGATACGGTCTGTGATTGGAGAACGACACCGTAGATAATATAACAGAAAAATATCTCCAAACCTCATTGATAATAGAAGCTACGGGTCTAATGGAACAGTAAAACAGAGCTAAAGGGTTACTTCTGGCATTTTGACTTATATTGTACTTAGGAGATTCTTTGTTCCCGAATCGTTACAAAACAAATAATAATAAAAGAGAGAAAAACTGGCTTGTTCATAATACTACATCGATGAACAAGTAAATCTTGACGAGGTTAAGAGAAC
>BLAZ01001271.1:557082-559667 GCA_014633955.1 Acropora tenuis
ATAAGTTTCCTAGAAGCAGCCATAAAAGCAGCCATAAGTCGTCCAGAGCAGCAAGAACAGATGAACAACAGAGCAGAGGCAAGACGGCAGGGAATCGTTGTAGGCCATTTCCACTCTAAGTTGCTACTTCAGGCCCTTCATAGAAACATTGGCAGTCTATCACGGCTGCCAAATGCCGACATTGGTACAGATTTATGCAAACGTACATTCCAAGATGTTTAAATAATGAAGAAATTGAAGGATAAGTACAAAACAGTACATTACAGTACATTGCAACAGAACAATTTTGAAATTTCTCTTTCCTTAGTTGATTGTTTTGCTACACACGTTTGTCAGTCCATGTTAATGATTGACCATTTCGAATAAACGATTGTATGAAGGTGCAACTGATAATTATTTGTGCGTCTCTATGCAAATTGCATCATTGTATATCTCTAATATGCCATTGATTGTCATACTATGCAATTGATTTTCTATAGGTCTTAATGATTACCAATTGCGTGAGATTGAAAGTATATTTGTTATCATTGATTGTGCATAGGTGCATAATGCTATTGAATGTTGATACGCATGCGAATCGCATTATTGAAAGTTCATTCGCGTTAATGAAGTTCACGGAGGTACTAATGAACATATATTTGTCGTATAGTTTCAACTGTTGACATAAGTGAATGTATATTTTGCTTAAACGAACAGCAAAAGTTGTAATATTAGTCAGCTTCAGCCCACTAGTTATTTGTTAATGCATGATAAGTACTAAAACATTATTGTTCACTTCAACCAGTGTTG
Organism: Acropora tenuis; assembly: GCA_014633955.1. Taxonomy (NCBI): domain Eukaryota; kingdom Metazoa; phylum Cnidaria; class Anthozoa; order Scleractinia; family Acroporidae; genus Acropora; species Acropora tenuis. The sequence continues at coordinate 557,872 of BLAZ01001271.1, forward strand.
TAGCCAAATGAAAAAATGCTCCACTCTGCTTATTTTATGCTTTTGTTAGTTGACGTGCACCTTTGTGTTGCATTTTTACAAGCTTATAAAATACTGTAAGCCCTATAGTTTCCTTATTATGAGCTTCCTTGCCATTAACATATGCACAACATGTTATCAAATAGACATATTGAATATTGTGGCAGAAGTAAATAAAATAAAAAATGAATAATATAAAATAAATAAGGAACTTGAGATCAAGATGAAGTTACATTGTCTCTTCCAGAAAAAAAAAATCAATGAAAACACGCATCGATATTAAAGATATCCAAAACGTGTTTGACAAATTAAAGCTGACTCATAAGCCGATGATCACGAAATAATGTTAGATTTGTAAACTGATGCATCTTTCTTCGAGGTAGGTTTAGATTTCTAACTGCGGTCCCTAAAGGCCCTGGCAAACGATAACACATTGTTTCCGACACATTGTTGCCGAAACAAATGTTTCCCCGTTTGCCCGCGCGCGCAACATTTGTTGCGGACGCAAATTTTGTGTCCGGGACACAAAAAATGTTTCTGATTTTGTTCAGAAACATTTTGTGTCCGCAACAAATATTTCCCAGTTTGCGCTGCATGGAAACACAACATTCATTTGCGCGCCGAAGAAAATGTGTCCTCGTTTGCCAGGGCCTTAAAGTCTCGGCTCTCGTGGTCGAATGGTCGATTGAATCTTCAAAATGAAATACTGACGTTACAATCTTCCAGTTATCAATATATGACAAAGAAAACAACAAAACAAAACAAAAAATTATGCATCATTCTCCAGGCACAAGATAGCTTGTGTTTTGAAAATCATTTCAATTCCAAGACGACGTCAGAAACTGCTGAGATAATTGTTTTGTTACCAAGCTCATGACCTTAGGAAATATTTACGCTACCTTTGCCAAACGTGACAGAATAACATGCACATTTGAAACTCACAATTACTCACTTACCAGTATTTATCTCTGAACGAATGAAGCGCCACTGAATATCCGAAATATTTACTCTCGCTTCCAGGAGGAGGGCTGAAAATTAATGCACTTTCCAAATCCAAGTTGAAGCCATAAGATGGGAGAGATAAACTTAGTACAAGCAAACAAGTTATTGAAGTGAAGAGCATGTCGAGGTTTTTGTTGACTTTGCTCCACCGTTCTAAAGAAGTGAAGCCTGTTCTGATTAAACAACAATCTTGATTTACTTTGATCGCAGAGTCGTCTGAAATAGCAATGGAAATGTGTCTAACTGTCACAAACGGGTGGAAATGACGTAGATTTCACAGTTTCCGTTTGCCCTTCCCCGAAGAAAGTCGGAACAAAAGCAATGAATTTTTCACCACGAAAATTGTGAAAGAGAAATGTGCTTTTGCTGGTCAATTAGCTGCCATGAAAATTGCGGTAAAAGATGGCAGTGTTTATACCCCAGCTCCGAGTTGTATGTTCAGCTGCCTCAAAAATTTTTTAGGTGTCAAATGGAATAGTTTTTCCATTCTCCTGCTCACACTCGCTCAGAACGGGTTTTCTGCTGAAATGGCTGATTCCCCGAATCGTCTTAATGAAGTGAATGCAAATGAAACACAAAGTTCCCTGTAAACGGAAATTCCTTAACTTCTGTCCATTGATGATGACGTTTTTACTCTAATTTAGATTCTAATATGTCACGCAACGTCAAGTTTTCTGTTTTTCTCACAGGTTAGTATTTATAAATGGGATCTGTACAGCGCCGCAAATGATCCCCGACCGCAAATGATCCCCAGACCGGAAATGATCCCCAAATTG
>BLAZ01001271.1:642513-645013 GCA_014633955.1 Acropora tenuis
CTATTTTCGTTGTATTATGGTAACCACGTTTTTGCGAATATTGATAGGTTTGGCTCCAAGAAGAGACATATTCCGCGTTTTTCCACTTCTTCAGAACGGTGGAGCAAAGTGTCACATCAATTTATGGCCCGAGTGCGAAGCACAAGGGCAGTGAATTTAAGTGCAAAAAAGAAACGTGACGTAGGCTTACAATGCGGATCGAGAAAACGAGGTTAGCGAGATGTTTATCATATCTCTTGGAAATTGAATGGAGCAGGAAAGCACTCCACGAAGTCAAGCTTTCCGTACTTTAGAATACGGACCGCTAAACCAACCAATCAGTGTACATAGTACCTGAGAGATCAATAATTAAAGTCGTTTTTTCTTCCATAGGTTACTTGTCGGTGCTGAACATTTGCTGAACAAGCGAAATCGTCAATTATCTTGTGTTGACCGATTGAATGTTAATTTTTCCATTCTTTTTGTTTTTTTGTTTGTGTGTTGTCAAAACGGAGAAGAAAAGGATTAACCCTTTCACTGCAGAGGGATTCCCCATTGACGAGTAAAATCGTCGAGCGTTAGACAGAGTAAAATCTGTAAGTGTCATGAGGGCGCCTGCGGCATTTAAAGCGTTAACAAGTAAAAGAAAAAACCTGTAAGGAGCAAAGACTAGCAAACAACGCCAAAGCAACGGTTTTGCTTTGGATTAACTTTCAATGACCAAAACGAAAATCAACCAATGCAATAAACGTTTTAGCCTAGCAGTCTGGTTAGCGTTAAGCTGAAATTGGTCACAAAGAGGCGATCTGTATGTAAACAAGAACTGTTGCTTTTTGCATTTGCAGAAATCATTACAAACTTCACGATAACACCCCTTTCTGTGGGATTTATTGGTGAACTTAATTGGCCATGGGATGGGAAAGAATATTTGCTTTACGCGTACACTTTTGTTGAACTGCTTAGTCGAAGGTTGACAATCACGTACTGCCCCGGAAAAATTGTGCATGCGTATTTGCTGACTTTTTAGTGTAGTCGAATCAGGTTGGAGATATACTAAGTCTTCAAGTTCGGGATGAAAAGTTAAAAAGATAATGAGCCCTAAACTCATGAAGAAAGAAACGACAGTAATTGACGAAACACATTAACTTTATTGTTTTCTGCTATCTACTGTTAGCTTCAATTGAGATGCTAGAACATCTCCAAGCCTAGGAACAATAGATCAAAGAAGTAGACATGATATCATTTAGTTTGTCGACTGATCAGCTGGAGAAAAACCAATCGTGTTAAAGGACTCCTTTTCATCCATTCCAGTACAAACTTTCTTGGCGTCTGTCTCTGTGGGTTTTTCGTCAACTAAAACAAAGAAATTTTGCTCATTAGATGGTAAGCTTTCAGAAGAGGGTTATGCGGTTGTCACGCACTGTCACTGATGTGAGAAATGCGTTACTTCTTTGCAATTTATTTGCTGGTAAATGCGCTCCTTAATTGGCGCGCTCATTCGGATTCAACGTCAATGCATAGCTATTTAGCCCTTTTACGCGCGAACACTTTTTAGTGTTATCATATTCTACAAGCAGCACAATTAAAATACAGAATTTTGCTACATATCATTCGCTGAAGACATCGAGGACCTCTTCGATGGGGGAATTAAGACTTGCGGTCACGTCCCCCATTCACCTAAGCGGCTACCAATCGAGACCATTTCTTTAATAATTCGTAAAAGCGAGGCTGGCAATTACCGAGAGATTCGAAAGTAGATACTTACAAGAATACATGTTGATTTTCAAAAAGTCGTTGTTTTTGTCAAACTTGAAACAGGCGTACTTTTTCAATGCGTAGAAGGCCCTGGAGTTGGTCAAAATATAAGTACAACACCGTTAATTCATCCAACAATCTGGACAACTCAATGCAGGAATTACTGTACAGAAGAGTGAAACGAGCTCGAGGAAGACAGAACTTGGTGATGATGTTCAAGAAATGTCTTCTCATTGTGTTGCGTCCACTTTGCAGCCGATGAAGGAACTCGAATTTTACCCGACTTCAAGGTGACTTATTTTAAAGCCCGCTGACGAAGAAATCCCGTGGCTCCTCCACATTTTCACTGGTGCCTATAACCTGTTAGTTTTGTTATTACCAGGGTTCAAGTGACATTAATGCTATCTAATGTTTCGCTCTAAATCATAAACCGTGTCAGTAGAAAGGTTAAGGTTATTATAAGCTGATGAGGGCTGAGAGAATGGCACCCTGGTAACGAGGTTGGAATTCTTAATTAGAGTGAGAACAGAAAGAGTGCTATTCTTCCCCTCCCCCGTTCTAGGTTTTTCCTTTTACCGCTGACCTTATGTCCGACCATTTTTTGATATCACTTGGGACGCTTTCCTTCGTTAAAAAGTATCCATCGCCCTCTGCCAGGCAGTCAAATTCCGCTTCTGACTTTGTATTTTCAACATCGATATGCAGTTTTGCGGACGTGGCACCAATGTCAACCTTGAGTTGTATTTCTGCCTCGGTTCCCGCAAAA
>BLAZ01001271.1:725359-727859 GCA_014633955.1 Acropora tenuis
ACAGGTATAACTAATAAATTTTCCCTAGAAGAAATGCCGACTAAAGTCGACAATTTTCCTAAGAGAATTCATTGAATTTCCTGGTGAATTAATTTTTAACACATATAAAATCAAAATAGAGCAAAGTAACTGCTCTCCAAGGCTGCAATCGGTTGTAATAGTAGAGGATACTTGATGGATTAAAACTTAAAACCGTTCATTTCCGTTTGCTTCGTAGTTAAAATCACGTCTAACTTCTTCACTTTGAAATTCACTTTTGGGAAGAAATTTTCATTTCCTGGTATTTCATTTAGATAAATTTACTATACCAACAGACGAAAATCTTACCGATTCGAAACTCGGCCTTCAAAATAAATCTTGCAGAGACTTCAAATGCTGAGCTCTCGTTCCGTTGAGCACAGCAGAAATGCTCGTATCGCGGATAGAGACCCAATCGATTTTCTTTCAAGTGCTAACCTTTGTAAGTTATGATTTTGGCTGTCAAATAGGATCAAAATTCGAAATCTCTGCAAATACATATTTGACAATCCAATCTCTTTTTTCAGGCACGCCAAATAGCACCCTTCCTCTCGCAGGTAAATATTAAAACAACCCGATTTAACAAAATCCAATATGACACTTAGCTCTTCCTGAAAAAAGGAAAACTTTGCAAATAATCTTGCCAATTAAAATTCGGAAAATGTTGAAAGTAACTTAAATGACATATTTAACAAAAGAGCTTTTATATTTTATGGCGTTGAGCTGTTACTATCGTAACCAAAAAGTTGCGATTTTAAACAACGAGTTGGGGTAACTGAAGAATATGACCACTTTTTCGTTCGTCAATTCCGATTATTCTGGAAAATAAATATTGCCCAAGAAAGCAATGTTGTATCTGTTTTTTTTAATATTGATAAATAAACAAATAGCCACCGTAGGGACAAATAATGTTCTGAAGGTTTTAATCCATATAGATCCGTCGCATGTTGTTGAAGGATTCGCGATGGATTGTTAAGTATCAGAAATTAAAGTGTTAAAAAAGTAGTGGACACTGCAAACTTTTCTTGGCGACCTTTTTAACATTTTTGAGATAAGTTAATAGGGGTCGATATCTAGCTTTTATTCAAAGTAAAGCAAGGTAAGCAATAAAATAAGGCTACATTTCCATATTTTTTTGGACGGTTGTTTAATCTGAACAAAAAAATCGAAACATCGAGATAATTCCTCAATCTTCATCGTAAGGGAGACGAATTCATGCTTCTTCTTCAGCGTGGATTACCGCAAGATATTCAAGAAATAATTGGGTTAACGGAAGCAAACAGGAGCAAAACTAGCAAAGAAATTGGTTTACTCTCCTTTACGTAGGAAGCTTAATTTGCTGGGCGGAAGCCTAAATCAAGTGAAATATACATTCACCGACAAGTGAAAGGTTGTTATGAATGTCTTTGTGGTTCAGTTATCAAGGCGTTGTATTTTTAAGTTGTTGAAACTTTCTCTAACCACTGGTTGGATTTTCTTCGGTGGTTTTCCGGCGTCATAATTTTTTGTTTCGTTACGATGTGTCACTGATGCAAAACGTTTTTACAGCAGTCATTGTTTTCATTAAAGCACATTTGAGCATATCCGAATAGAAAGCGCGCTGTATAATTATTAGCCATTTCTTAATTGGGGAAGAAAACATGTTACAGAAGGTTGTGAAAATTCATGTCATGTCATTTAACTTAGTAGGAGACGAAGAAGACTCAATTTTGTCTGTTATATTGAGGTAAGCACCGGGGCTCCAAAAACAGTAATAAACTGACATTAAATGAAATTTACGATTAGCGCGACGCCTCACGAGAGAGGCCACAAATACAATCGTTCTAATTTGCCCTCTGAGTCAAGGAGTCGATCCAAGTTTGTCATATATAAAGAAAGGCCAATACTTTCACCACCGTGACTGAGCCAGCTTCGCTCCTTGCGACAAAGCTACAACAAGAATACTTATACTATACAAGCTTATAAGTACTACTTAATACGTTTCCGCAGAGGGGCCGCTGAAATGAACCAATGAAATGCGAGAATTAAACAACCGTACAGAAACCAATCAAAATCGAGAAGCCATTCACGTATATTTAAGCCTGCGCACATGAACTCTATTGTTTATTATTATCACTTTTTCGAGAAATGTGGAGCACTTTGTGGGCTAAAATGAAGAATTTGGCCCGGGCTAACCCCTGGGTATTTGCCTTTATATTTCTTATAGATGGCTAATTCCCAGGGGTGGTTAGCCTGCGTGGACGGCGTAATAGGAGAAGGGGAAGCCGAAGGGGAGCGAGGGAGGCGATGAGGGGGATTGGGGAGAGTGCTGGCCACAATAATTCTCTTTTTTGTTTGCAAACGAAATTCTGTTATAAGTTTTTCTTTTTTTTCAGGCCAGCTGACTGAATGGAATATTCCAATAACGAGGTCTTCCACATTACGAGAGCCAACAGGAACATAAGCATGCTCTCCAAGTTTAAGCAAGAGCAAATTTACTACA
>BLAZ01001271.1:745795-748295 GCA_014633955.1 Acropora tenuis
AAAATAATCACCCACAACGCGGGGATTTTAGTTCGTCGCCTATTCAAGTACTAACCCTGGCCGACAGGGCTTACCTTCGACGATCGGACAGGAATCAGTGTTTTCTTTGAGGTATGATTCCCACTCAATTCAAACAGACGAGTCGTAAAACAGTTTACCACTTTTTGCGAAAACTTTACGTGTGTCGCGTCTGTTCATGTCGTTCGAAATCCAACTCGAAAATCAGACTCGAATTCACCTGGAGATCCTAAATCGGTAATCAGGCAACCACCTGATCAGTTGGACGCAAACTTTATCTACATTGTTGTTTCCCTAGAACAATTTAGTCTCAACACACTTTTAGGCCTGGAAAAAGACTGATGACATAAGTATTATAGCAAGAGTCGATAACGAAAATGAAATGACGGTAAATTAATACTTTGGTAGGCTTACCCATTGCATTAAATTTACATCTGGCATCCACCATGTTCTTAGATATCCCAGCGCTCTTTTCTTAGCCTATTTGCTGGCGATTAAAACGGGACTCGCCTCAACCTTCCCTATATAGAAACAGCCACCCATTGCAAAATAAAACGTATTCATAATAAGCCGAGTGTTTCATTTATCTTACCATGAAGTTCTGAGTACATTTTTTTTTTAAATCATATATTTCAATTTTTAACATGACTCGTTTCCCAACGCAAATTCGTTTTTCAGCCCCTATTATGATCACACAATCATAGCAAATTGGATACTCTTTGGGGTGTTCCACAATGTGTTCTCAGCGCGGTTAGGGCTTTCTTGTGATTAAACTGAAAAGGAAGTGTCATCTTTTCAGTAAAAGAATAAAGACTGAAATGTTTATCAAGCCGAAAGCTGCCCAGGTGAAAGTCGAGACAAAAAGATCTGAAATTGATGGCTGAAATTAACCAACTTGCATGAAACTAACATATTTTAAATAATATGGTGTGAAATGAAACATCTGGCTTATGAATGAAACAGCCAAAAGCATGGGCCAACTCTGAATTCAACTGAACGCCTTGTGCGGAAGATGCGCTTGCCGTTGGGAAAAAAATATGTTTAAACAGGTGCAAACGAGAACTTGAAAAAAAGTAAATCAGATATATGGTTCAATAAAATCACGACAAAAATAGATAACGTCTTACCTCAATTTTTTAAGTGGTGTACTTTAAGAAGAGAGTGGGGGAGAAATAGGTAGATCAAATGACCTCTTAGAAGAAGTTTTGCCAACTTACTATGAAAAATTCTTGCTAAAGCCCGCAATTCCCATGGACACTAAGACTTTCAAAAGTTGAAAGATCACTTCGATTTGAGTAAGACGTTTTACGTCAGAATCACTAGAGGTCATATTTTTCGCTCCCCAGAACATTCAAAGGTCTATTCTGTAGAAGGTTAAAACAGGTAAAATTCGTTTGGGTCAAATTGAGGATGAAAGATCGGAGTAATGAACGTGGCTTTGCAGCGACCAATCGGTGGTTAATCAAATTTGAAATTGTCTTTTGTAATTAGTTTAGATGTCGCTTTGTTTGTTTTCAATTTTTACAAAAAAAATAATTTAACTTAATGTTTATTCTATTTTGCGGGAAATAAATATGACAATATGAAATATAAGAATTATTATTTCCAGTGTGTTATAATTTTTAATATATTTACCTCGCCTACATTTTTTTCCTTTTCTCAAGCACCTCCTTAAATAACTGGGTTCTTTGAGTCAGTGATCGAGTTTGCTTTATTACTGACAAGAATCGTTGCTTCCTTTTAATGTTGTTGTGGTTTGTTACTTCTGGAATATTTTCCTCGTTCCCTTGTCAAATTGAAGGTTACTCTACGGAGAAGCTTCTTGTTCGAAGTTGAAAGAAAATTGTTTAAAACAAGTACAGGATAGAAATTTCTTGGGGCGTATTACAAAGAATAATGGGTTCTGAAGGATTGCCCCGAGAGGGATGAAGTATAAAGCTGTTGCTTTTGTTGTTGTTCTTCGTTGAGAATTGATTAATACCAAAGCCATGCATTGTTGTTCGGTTTTGTTGTAATACACCAAGACGGTTCTACGTCACGTGATCATTCAATCACGTGACGCTTGAGGAGGGAAAATTTGTGAACGATAAAATCGAAAATATTGTACCTTTTTAATACTTCCTTTAAGTATACTTGTGAAATCCTCAGACTGTACTCAAGTTCTAATCATTAGATTACTGAAGAATACTTTACGAGGGAGATTCCTTCGTTATTAATTTTCTGGTTTTACCAGTTCAAAGTTATACAACACACAACTTGAAAGCACACCACGCGAATCCCGGTTTAGTGGGAATGACGCCAGCATAGTCGAGGAAGTTTTCCTCGTTTCGAGGAAACTTAGCATTGAATGAAGAAGTTTAGATTTGAAAAACCCTGTAATCCTGGACACCTGTGTACGGGCGAAGACCAGGCGAGTTTACTTCGCAATGGGAAACCCCTTAAACGTGCAAGTTAGTAGCGGTTGACAACACAGTAATGGCAA
>BLAZ01001271.1:833320-835820 GCA_014633955.1 Acropora tenuis
CAAGAGGAGGGCTGTGGCAAATGGCTTCTGCGGCGAACGAACAGCAAGGATCCGACGATCCCAGTGAAAAGCAAACAACAAACGAGACAGAAACTACGGTGGTTGCTGAGAATGAAGCGAAGAAACCGGCGAAGAAAACAGAGCTTGCAATTTTGAAATTTGTTTTGAAATATTTGAGATTAGTCGGAGGAGCTTTATTAATTTGGTTTATGGGATGGCTTGGGTTGAGTTATGTCTGGATCATCTGCGGCTTGTTCATCTATGTGTTATGGCGATTGAATGCGGACGAACGAAAGACAAGGAGAGACGCCTTCCGGGAAGCTGCTGAAAAAGAACAAGAAGTTGTCGAGGCGCGAATGGAAGATCTGCCATCTTGGGTAAGATTTCTCCCTTTTTAATCAAAAGCTTCCTTCTTTACGATTCAAGCACTAGTTTAGTTAAGTTTGTAAATACCCAAAAACGACAAAAGTTGAACCTCTTTCTAGTAGTGGTACATGCTGGTGCAAAGGAACTATAAATATTTGTTGTAGGCTTTTCTGGAACGATCCGTGTTTTTTTCGTTGGAACGCGTTTATGTCCCCTAGATCTTGTACATTTCATCGATTTCATCGTGAATTTTTGTCCGTTTCACGCCAAAACTTTGCTTTGACTGGAAAGTTGTTTCAATATTTGCCACCGTACTTCAGCTTCATGTCTGCAACTTTGTAATACATCAGATATTAATTTTACTTATTCTTGCAGCTAAAAATTCAAGGCTAAATTGTTGTGACATAAAAGCGCTAGTACTATAGAATCTTCTCTGATACTTTTATATAGTTTTCTTGTATATGTTCCTTCAATTAAACAAACTCGATTCTATCAAGTAGTCGTAAACCTTTCATAAAAATTGGATCTCATAAGCTTTTAAAAGACTTTAATAGAGTCTCTTAAAGACGGGCACTCTTCCACTTTCTATGAATTATTAAGATCTCCATCTTTTGGTTGCCAATTATTCGCTTCAATGTCAGCATATTTAACGTTGAAAAAATAGACAGGACGCCACTGATAAGATGTGCCTCTAGTGTTTATGGAGATTAAAATAGTAAGACACTATATTGTGTATGTACGGCATTTGAGGAGTTGTAAACAAGTTATCCTAAGTGATAATTTAAAATTTCCAGGGTGAACTAACGAATTTATCCTAAAACTCACGCAAACTTTCTACAATTCAACTGTCAAACGTTCTTTACCTCGTAATTTTGTATTGAATGGACGCACACTTGTCAGGTTATTACTTTGTGCTTTTGGAAATTATACAAGTCAGCTGTTAGCATGATAGTTGTTCATAGTAATTAAAAATTTAAATAATGCACTTTTATGCATTCATGTTTTGATAAACAGTACTGGTTCTCTTACTCTTGCATATCTTTCTATCCTTAATAATTTAAGTGTACTGCGTGTTTTATGAATTTACCATATGCTGAGAGCATTTATTGGAAAGTAGGATTAATTTAGATAATGACTTTATCAGCAATTTTGTGAATTTTTGCTAAAGTTTCACACCTATGTAATGCTTCAGCCCTAAATTATGGCTTCTAGCCTCATTGTCGATAATGTGTAGAAAAAGCTGGACTTGATGACTGATCTGTATGCAAAATAAATTTGTTAATACGTGTATTATTCCAGGTTGCAATATATATTACTAGCACTTCACATAGTTTGGAAATGTACTCCAGAAAAAAACAGGTGTTGCTATAGTTGGTTTGTATGTGAGCTACAACAATACTGACAGGTCCTTGCATAATTTGAAATTGCTCCAAAAAGTAATGTTATCACATTACTCTTACACCTTGCACAAACTCAAGTCTTGCAGTGGGAGAATGAAAACATTTTTTCCAAAACCAAAGGACAGATGACTTATGAATTATGCCGAGCAAGGGCAATTTGCAAAATATAGCAGATGACTGATCAGTTATGTCAGTGAAAAAACAACGTCTTGTCATGTGTGTCAGATGTGTTGGATCAGCTTGTGATAATTAAAAGTGTATTCAGCTTCACTAGTTCACAAAAACAAAGGAATAATAAAAAATGTAGTTGCGAACAAAAAAGTAAAAAGGAGATTAAATGAAATACATAAAGAAAAAAGCAACACCCCTAAGCCGCATACCGATGGCTCAGTTGTTGAGTAGCGGACTACTGTGCATGAGGTCGCTGGTTCGAACCTTGGGCGGAGCACCACTCAGGGTCTTAAAGTTACTGAGGAGAAAGTGCTGCCTCTGTACTTACATCTGCAAATGGTTAGACTTTCAAGTCGGATAAGGACACTAGCTAAACCGTAGGCCTGGTCTTACAAGACTTGAGTGTTCACAAAAACTGCAGGAGGATAAAGAACCCACACACCAGTCTCAAAGAGTAGGGCACTGAGTTCCCAGTGTTGTGGTCTGTCCTGTTCTCTTTGTCAAAAAGATCTCGCTGTGGGCGGATACCGTTGATAGAGGTAACCTCTGGTATCCTTCCCACT
>BLAZ01001271.1:867091-869591 GCA_014633955.1 Acropora tenuis
TTGGAAGGAAAAGGACCCTTCAAGTACTGTTTCATTCAACTATCAAACTGATGAACAACAAAGTATACTCAAAGATGAAGTCAACAAGGGGGCAGAACTAATAAAGGCATGTTATAAACTTGTTGAATGTGAGGAACCAGGGAGATGGAATGACCACACAAAATGGGACTCAGATCTAAGCCACAGTGGTAAATTTAGACAGAAAAAACGCTCGCAGTGGATGAAGAAGTACATGGAAATATATGAAAAAAGTTAAAAGTGACTGGTTACTTAAAGGCAAAATTATACACTGGACGACAGCTGCCAATGTGATATACTAGAAATAAGGGTATTTGTCATAACGTGTGCTCCATGTGCTTTGTTTTTTTTCTTTTTCCCTTTTGACACATTTGCATGTGTTTTTTTGGTTTATGTCTTTCTGTTTATAAACAAGGCTTGTTGAGGAAGATTTGCATGTTAAATCTTTTAAAAAAACAGCCTGCGTGACTTATTTCCAGATGTCACTTCTCGTTGTCATTTTGCTCTGTAAAAAGGCAGTATGGTTTACAGTGGTTGAACTAAAAAGTGCAGAAAAATTAGGGTAGTCCTGGAAATCTTGATTTTTCTCTGGTTGTAAAGGCATCATCGACTGGATTAGGCATCAGGCTCCTTTGTTGCCTACAAAAATACTGTACCATTCCAAGTTTAACATAATTAGCATATATTTTATATAGGTCTATCTTGAGAAAGTCACAAATTTATGAATGTCTTTTAGTTGAGACTGTTGGCAAAAATAATGACCTTTTCACCTCTATGCTCTATATTCTATGTGCTCCTCAGGTTGTGGAAAATGTCAATGTCACCAGCAACTGTACATGTCCTTCTGAGGACTACATTCATGCAGATGATCTAACATCATCAAGATATGTTACTCCTGGGTTCAAACCATTTACAATATTGAAGTTAACATCTGTAATTATTATTGTAAAATTCATTAATAGATCAGTTAAGACCAATCAATGGGCAGTATTTGAGTCACATGGGCACCTCTGTAAACCCCAATACAAATCAACTGGAATCGATGAATTATCAATCAGTTGTATTAACTTTTGATACATTCTCCTACAGAGCTATTTGGTATTTACTAACTTTTGATACAGATCACAGGCACAATAAAATATTCGTGTCTGATCTTTTATGGGCGGTTACAACGGCTCGCCATTGTAAACATACAGATCTCCCGCTCATATGTTATCTACTACTTACTGTTACTTGCACAAAAAAAAATTGACCATCTTTGCTGTCCCTACAGTTTGATTTCTCATCTAACACTCAAAGCCCCTATATTAATTAACATACATGCACTTTCCTCTGACATGTGCTGTGCTCTGAGCTTCTTATAGAAACAGGAGAATTTTTCAAAGCACAAGACTCTCTGTCTGCGGTGATAATTTTCTTTACTGTCATGACTTGAAGTGACTGGTACGTTTTGAACAAACAAGAAAAAAGTCAGGGGAAATTTCATTTTGGTCACTAACAGAATTCCACTTTCATCAGCAAATTATATGCTCACCAGCAGTCCACTGCACAATGTTATGGGGATTTACAATATACATGTAGTTTGTTATGGAAGAATCCTCCTTGAAAGGAACACTACCTTCTATGTGATGACCCAAGCGGTAGCTTACTGGTTTTCTGAGGCCCCAGGACATGTGCAGAATTGGGCTGCATTAGAGGTTCTTATCCCCTTCCTACATAAACACATCTCAAAAAATGGGCTTATAAATGTGGGATATGAACAACCGAACAGCTCATTTTTCCAGATTTGTTAAGAGTTCCAAGAGAATTTTACACATCATTTAGGCAAGCAAAATTTTCTGAGTAACATAAAAAAATCTTCTCATTTCCAGGTGTCAAGGATAATAATATTGCAAGTAATGTGTTGATTTTGATAAACACTGTCACAAAGTGTCCCTTCACAATAACTATTATTTTTCTCAACCTCAACATCCAGAAATACAGACAAAAAATATCACAGTGAGCCCGTCTCTTCTTATCAAGCAAAGTTAAACCGTCTCGATAACTTTGGCCTAAAATAACCCCAATGCTAAATTTTGCTAACACATGTATCATTTAATATTGGGTTTGCATCTCATTACTTGCAAACATAGACATTAGTGCTGTGAGGCAGGCTGAGAGATGGCAAAGACAGCAAATTTTAACCTGAAGCTTTACAGTGCAGAACCATTGTTCCTTCATTGCATTTTTATCCTAAAATCAGAAAACGTGCCTTCAGGCAATGAAATTATTACTATTCTCAGAGTCCAACTCATTTGCATTCTGAGTAAAGTATGTTCTCTGAGTGTCAGTTGAAGTCAGGTTTGTTACAGACTGCTTGTGAGACATAATCCAATGTTTTGTCCACCTTGTTCTTGTGAATTTGTAATGCACGAGTCATCCATTTAGCACAGCTGCATTGCATTCCTAAGTAAAATGAATAAACAGTTCAAATAGATATCAA
>BLAZ01001271.1:1036823-1040684 GCA_014633955.1 Acropora tenuis
GTCATGAAAAAAGATATAAATTCAGGTGAGTTGCTATCGCTTCCGTTATTTGATTAAACGAAAGAATAGACGAGTATTAAAATTTTCGTTAGTTTCGCTATCTGAATATTATCCTTGTGAAATTTTTCTAGGATCTCAATTGCAATTCTATCGGACCAACGATTACTGCGAAATTTCCTCGACGAAGGCGTTGAAGGAGTCTCAGTAGTAAGTCTCATGTTTATTGTAACAGTTTCGAAACATCGTAAATTGTTAGTGAAAGTTTCCGATGTTTGCAATGACATTCGAAGCCATTTAGTGCGTTCATTGCTTTTAAAGAAGACAAGTGTCAATAAATAGTCTTTGTATCTCAGTCAGTATCAGAATTAATGTTTCCTTGATTCGGCAAAGGGTTTTGTAAAGTTGTCACCGGCATGTTGATAGGGATAAACATAGGATAAACACAGAATTTATCAGAATGGGAATAGTTGATAGAGGAATTCAACGGGAATCTTCCTAATTAAATCGAATCGAAGCTCTTGCTTGCATTGGCTGAGGTCGAGCTCGGCTGACTTTATTATGAGAATCAGTTAAAAAGATTCGATACACACGCACTCACTTTATTTTAACAACTGCAAATAAAAAGACATTTGTAGCAACGCTATTCTAGGCGAGCTAATTAAGTTAAACTGAAAACAACGAACTATATAATTATTAGGCTCAAGAAACAACTGTTACAACGAAACCTGATTAAAACGAGGAGCCAGTGAACATCAGAATTGAAATAAGGGAAACTGGAAATCGAGAGCGAGGAGAAAAAAACGAAATAAAATGCAATAAAAAATAGCAATAAATAAAGAACTAAGAGTAAGCTACAATAGTTTAGTAACTACATGTGCCTAGAAAGTTCAATATAGCACAGTCAACATTAATCTCCTCATAATTAATGGTAAGAATCTACAAAAGTATTTAAGTCATTCAATTTCCATTTAAATAGTGCTTTTCTCAGTTCATGTAGTAGGGGTTGCCATTCCATATTTTCATGCTGATTCTAGAGAAAGAAAGGGGCTGTTTATTTATTCCCAACTTTTTCATGTACAAATTACCAGCTGCTGAGGACCTTGTGAAGTGGGAATGAATCTGTTTGGAATGAGTAAAAAGTGCAGAAATATTAGGAGGTGCACAAGGATTACCGATGTCACGTAACAAAGAATTAAGCAACCAATTTAAAGTAGAGTATTTTCATTGGCAGGATTCACGAAGTAATGAAAAGAGGAACACTGCGATCCAAAGAATACATCTAGCATAAAACAGGCTTTTGCAAAGTAATGATTTTGTTGAGATGTAGCTTTGCCCCAACCAACGAGACCATAAGAATATTATACCGATGAATTAACAATTGGTAAATGTTTAAGAGAGTAGTGACAGGTACAAAATAGATGCCTATCAATAGTAGTAATTCCTTTACTTATCTTTGATGAGATGAAATCGATTTGATACTTCTAGGAGAGATTATTGTCAGACAAAACTCCAAGGTATTTCACATATGTTTAACGTTCAAGAGATATAATCTGGTTAGAGTTGTTGTCAGATATTTTTATATTATCTTCGTCATCAAATTTATATTGATAGGAGGAAAGATAACAAAGTTAAATTTACTAAGGTGTATTTCAATTTAACTATTCACACAATTTCAGCAATTCATAAAATAATGATGACTGTTTTGAGTTTGGTTAGATCTTTCTCTGCACATAACAAGTTAGTGTCATCAGCAAAGAAATAAAAATCAAACTTTTGAGAGGAGCGATACATGTCATGAACACACTAGATTTAAAAAAAGCAGGGGACTAAGAGCAGAACCTTGAGGGACACCACACCCTACATCTTCTTTGCTAGAAGCAGCATAACCAATTTGGGTAGATTGTGTTCTTCCACACAAATATGATGACAACCAAACATTTATTATTCCTCTGATCCCATAATAATGAAATTAAAACTTTTACCGCAGTATCTAATGATCCACTGTGTGCCAAATTCCTTTTTTTAATTCAATGAAAATAACTCATGAAAATAATCTTGTATTCATATTATTTTAGATTTTGTTCAGAATGTTCAGAATTACATGTTGAGTAGAACAATTCTCTCTAAAACCATATTGTGATTTGAAAAAGATGTCATTCTTACCTTTAAAGGTTTTAAGGTGATCGTGATTATACATTTATTTCTCAGATATTTGGTTGAAAAAGTACAATAACAATATTGAGTGATAATTGCTTGGATAGGTTTTTGTCATCCACTTCATAGATGGGAATGACTTTTGCACGCTTTGTTCCAGGGATAAGTGCCAGACAAAATAGACATATTCATTAGTTCAGCGTGAGATATGAGTTGGCATGAGAACTTCAAGAGACAGACTGGATGAGAATATAGCCCATACGCTTTATTTGCTGGAATGCCTAAAATTTCCTATTCAATTTCAGAAGAGGTGACAGCTTCTAAGTAGAAAGAATTGGAGTAGTTAGAATTCCTCAGGTAATCCTTAAATTGTTTAGTTGAAGATGGTGTGCTACGTGCAAGCTTCGGGCCGCCAACAGATGCAAAATAATGGTTGAAAATATTCGTTATTTCAGAAGGATTTTGTGTTTTGTCCTGCTTGTTTGGAAGTCAAAGAGTTGATCGATTTATGTTGATTAATTACTTAAATGTATTCCCAAGCCTTAATATTGTTTTAGTTGGTGATAAAATAGGCTTGGTAGTAGAGTTCTTTAATCAGACTTGAGATATTTTGTGTACAGTTTGTATTTCGCTGTATCACCAGAATGGAAGAGCTTATTCTTTTTTTTGATTGATTTACATAATCCCCTAGTTATCCATGGTTTAGAGAGTTGCTCTTGTCACAAGATTCAGACTAGAGGAGATCAATGTTGAAATTGCCTATTATGTATTTAGGTTTGTTAGAATAGCCTAGTTTATCTCGTGTCTCATCAAAATATATTTGAAAGTGTTCCCGCTGTTTTTGCCCTGTAGAAATTTCAATCCATAAGCCTGGAAGGCCTCTCTGGAGATTTTTTCAAGGACCATGTGATTCAAGGAATTCTTTATATACACACCAATGCCTCCACTGGATGGAGGAGTTTGTATGTATTCAAATTGTTACTGAGGTAAATTTAGATACAAGTTTAGCCCAGTTGAGTTTGTAATTTTAGTTTCAGTTATCCCTATTACACTGAAGTTCATCAAGTAGAGGAATTTGAAAATTGTCAAGGTTGCACCAGAGCTTTCTCACATTATTATGTAATAAAAAGGAATAAATGTGGTTTTGATTTCACATTACAATTTAGATAGGACCCAGCACACAGTTTGATTGGTCAAAAACCCATGGTTTATCAGAGTATAAACCATAGAAAAAGTGTGGTTTATTGTTTTTTGCCACATTACCTCTATAAAATCATAAAGCAAGTGAAGAAGCCTAAGCTGTGTATTGCACTGTGATAAAAAAACTCTGGACATTTCAGAACACTTAAGAAATGTAGAAAACAGTCGCCTGCAGCTTGTGTTTTCTACATTTCCTTCATGTTCTCAAATGCTTGTCGTGTTTTACCACAGTGTAATACACAGCTTAGGCTTCTTTATTTGTTAATCAAAGTTGCTTTTAACATGAAAAAGGTATGAGGAGAGAAATAATGGCTACGGATTTGCTGATCATTTAAATTTAAGTTACTATTAGATTAAGATTATTTGATTCGGGCATTCAAACTAAAAAGACTGAAGTAGACTATACGTAGAGTAGTCTGTGTGGTGGACTGGGGATCAGTGTTTTTAGCTCTCCCAATGTTTGTTACTTAAGCTTCTTTCTTTTTTTTTTTTTTTTTTTACTCGTGC
>BLAZ01001271.1:1141020-1148520 GCA_014633955.1 Acropora tenuis
ATTTTTCAAAGCCTTTTCAAAACATTCGATAGCTTTTGGAAGATCGCTGCGGGATTGGTAAACTATCGCAAGATTGAAATAGGCATTTCGTTCTGAAGCCCGGTCGCCAGCTTCCCTGGCACTTTTCAAAGCCTTTTCATAACACTCCATAGCTTGTGGGAGATCGCTGCAGGATTTGTAAACCATCCCAAGATTCAAATAGGCTTGTGCTTCTGTAACCTGGTCGCCAGCTTCCCTGGCGCTGTTCGAAGCCTTTTTATAACACTCGATAGCTTTTGGAAGGTCGCTGCAGGATTGGTGAACTATCCCAAGATTTAGATAGGCCTCTCCTTCTTTTGCCCGGTCGCCAGCTTTCCTGGCATTGTTCGAAGCTTTTTCATAACACTCGATGGCTTTCGGAAGATCGCTGCGGGATTGGTAGACTATCCCAAGATGGAAATAGGCTTCTCTTTCTGTAGCCTGGTTGCCAGCTTCCCTGGCACATTTCAAAGCCTTTTTATAAGACTCGATAGCTTTTGGGAGGTCGCTTCGGGATTTGAAAATTATCCCAAGATTCAAATAGGCTTTTCCTTCTGTAGCCCGGTCGCCAGCTTCCCTGCGATTGTTCGCAGCCTTTTCATAACACTCGATAGCGTTTGGAAAATCGCTGCGGGATTGGTAAACTATCCCAAGATTGAAATAGGCATTTCCTTCAATAGCCCGGTCGCCAGCTTCCCTGGCTTTGTTGGAAGCCCTTTCATAACACTCAATAGCTTTTGGAAGATCGCTGCTGGATTGGTAAACTATCCCAAGATTGAAACAGGCATTTCTTTCAATAGCCCGGTCGCCAGCTTCCCTGGCATTTTTTAAAGCCTTTTCATAACACTCAATAGCTTTCTGAAGATCGCTGTGGGATTGGTAAACTATGGCAAGATTGAAATAGGCATTTCCTTCTGAAGCCCGGTCGCCAGCTTCCCTGGCACTTTTCAAAGCCTTTTCATAACACTCCATAGCTTGTGGAAGATCACTCCGGGATTTGTAAACTATCCCAAGATGCAAAAAGGCTTTTCCTTCTGTAGCCTGGTCGCCAGCTTTCCTGGCACTTTTCAAAGTCTTTTCATAACACTCCATAGCTTGTGGAAGATCGTTGCGGGATTTGTAAACTATCCCAAGATTCAAATAGGCTTGCGCTTCTGTAACCTGGTCGCCTGCTTCCTTGGCACTGTTCGAAGCCTTTTCATAACACCCGATAGCTTTTGGAAGATCGCTGCGGGATTGGTGAACTATCCCTAGATTCAGATAGGCTTCTCCTTCTTTGGCCCGGTCGCCAGCTTTTCTGGCATTGTTCGAAGCCTTTTCATAACACTCGATAGCTTTCGGAAGATCGCTGCGGGATTGGTAGACTATCCCAAGATGGAAATAGGCTTCTCTTTCTGTAGCCTGGTCGCGAACTTCCCTGGCACATTTCAAAGCCTTTTTATAAGACTCAATAGCTTTTGAGAGGTCGCTGCGTGATTTGTAAATTATCCCAAGATTCAAATAGGCTTTTCCTTCTGTAGCCCGGTCGCCAGCTTCCTTGCGATTGTTCGAAGCGTTTTCATAACACTCGATAGCTTTTGGAAAATCGCAGCGGGATTGGTAAACTGTCCCAAGATTGAAATAGGCATTTCCTTCAATAGCCCGGTCGCCAGCTTCCCTGGCATTGTTGGAAGCCTTTTCATAACACTCAATAGCTTTTGGAAGATCGCTGCTGGATTGGTAAACTATTCCAAGATTGAAACAGGCATATCTTTCAATAGCCCGGTCACCAGCTTCCCTGGCATTTTTCAAAGCCTTTTCATAGCACTCGATAGCTTTTGAAAGATCGCTGCGGGATTGGTAAACTATGGCAAGATTGAAATAGGCATTTCGTTCTGAAGCCCGGTCGCCAGCTTCCCTGGCACTTTTTAAAGCCTTTTCATA
The DNA here is from genome assembly GCA_014633955.1 of Acropora tenuis. Taxonomy (NCBI): domain Eukaryota; kingdom Metazoa; phylum Cnidaria; class Anthozoa; order Scleractinia; family Acroporidae; genus Acropora; species Acropora tenuis. Next base: position 1,142,962 of record BLAZ01001271.1, read on the forward strand.
ACACTCCATAGCTTGTGGAAGATCACTGCGGCATTTGTAAGCTATCCCAAGATGCAAAAAGGCTTTTCCTTCTGTACCCGAGTCGCCAGCTTCCCTGGATCTTTTTAAAGCTTTTTCATAACACTCCATAGCTTGTGGAAGATCGCTGCGGGATTTGTAAACTATCCCAAGATTCAAATAGGCTTGTGCTTCTGTAACCTGGTCGCCAGCTTCCTTGGCACTGTTCGAAGCCTTTTCATAACACTCGATAGCTTTTGGAAGATCGCTGCGGGATTGGTGAACTATCCCTAGATTCAGATAGGCTTCTCCTTCTTTGGCCCGGTCGCCAGCTTTCCTGGCATTGTTCGAAGCCTTTTCATAACACTCGATAGCTTTCGGAAGATCGCTGCAGGATTGGTAGACTATCCCAAGATGGAAGTAGGCTTCTCTTTCTGTAGCCTGGTCGCCAGCTTCCCTGGCACATTTCAAAGCCTTTTTATAAGACTCGATTGCTTTTAGGAAGTGGCTGCGGGATTTGTAAATAATCCCAAGATTCAAATAGGCTTTTCTTTCTGTAGCCCGGTCGCCAGCTTCCCTGCGATTGTTCGAAGCCTTTTCATAACACTCGATAGCTTTTGGAAAGTCGTTGCAGGATTGGTAAACTACCCCAAGATTGAAATAGGCATTTCCTTCAATTGCCCGGTCGCCAGCTTCCCTGGCTTTGTTGGAAGCCTTTTCATAACACTCAATAGCTTTTGGAAGATCGCTGCTGGATTGGTAAACTATCCCAAGATTGAAACAGGCATTTCTTTCAATAGCCCGGTCGCCAGCGTCCCTGGCATTTTTCAAAGCCTTTTCATAACACTCAATAGCTTTTGGAAGATCGCTGCGGGATTGGTAAACTATTGCAAGATTGAAATAGGCATTTGCTTCTGAAGCCCGGTCGCCAGCTTCCCCGGCACTTTTCAAAGCCTTTTCATAACACTCCATAGCTTGTGGAAGATCGCTGCGGGATTTGTAAACTATCCCAAGATTCAAATAGGCTTGTGCTTCTGTAACCTGGTCGCCAGCTTCCTTGGCACTGTTCGAAGCCTTTTCATAACACTCGATAGCTTGTGGAAGATCGCTGCGGGATTGGTGAACTATCCCTAGATTCAGATAGGCTTTTCCTTCTTTGGCCCAGTCGCCAGCTTCCCTGGCATTGTTCGAAGCCTTTTCATAACACTCGATAGCTTTCGGATGATCGCTGCGGGATTGGTAGACTATCCCAAGATGGAAATAGCTTTCTCTTTCTGTAGCCTGGTCGCCAGCTTCCCTGGCACATTTCAAAGCCTTTTTATAAGACTCGAGAGCTTTTGGGAGGTCGCTGCGCGATTTGTAAATTATCCCAAGATTCAAATAGGCTTTTCCTTCTGTAGCCCGGTCGCCACTTTGCCTTTGATTGTTCGAAGCCTTTTCATAACACTCGATAGCTTTTGGAAAATCGCAGCGGGATTGGTAAACTATCCCAAGATTGAAATAGGCATTTCCTTCAATAGCCCGGTCGCCAGCTTCCCTAGCTTTGTTGGAAGCCCTTTCATAACACTCAATAGCTTTTGAAAGATAGCTGCTGGATTGATAAACTATCCCAAGATTGAAACAGGCATTTATTTCAATAGCCCGGTCGCCAGCTTCCCTGGCATTTTTCAAAGCCTTTTCATAACACTCAATAGCTTTTGGAAGATCGCTGCGGGATTGGTGAACTATCGCAAGATTGAAATAGGCATTTCCTTCTGAAGCCCGGTCGCCAGCTTCCCTGGCACTTTTCATGGCCTTTTCATAACACTCCATAGCTTGTGGGAGATCGCTGCGGAATTTGTAAACTATCCCAAGATTCAAATAGGCTTGTGCTTGTGTAACCTGGTCGCCAGCTTCCCTGGCACTGTTCGAAGCCTTTTTATAACACTCGATAGCTTTTGGAAGATCGCTGCGGGATTGGTGAACTATCCCTAGATTCAGATAGGCCTCTCCTTCTTTGGCCCGGTCGCCAGCTTCCCTGGCATTGTTCGAAGCCTTTTCATAACATTCGATAGCTTTCGGAAGATCGCTGCGGGATTGGTAGACTATCCCAAGATGGAAATAGGCTTCTCCTTCTGTAGCCTGGTCGCCAGCTTCCCTGGCACATTTCAAAGCCTGTTTATAAGAGTCGATAGCTTTTGAGAGGTCGCTGCGGGATTTGTAAACTATCCCAAGATTCAAATAGGCTTTTCCTTCTGTAGCCCGGTCACCAGCCTCCCTGGCATTGTTCGAAGCCTTTTCGTAACACTCGATAGCTTTTGGAAAATCGCTACGGGAACTGTAAACTACCCCAAGATGAAAATAGGCTTTTCCTTCTTTAGCCCGGTCGCCACCTTCCCTGGCATTGTTCGAAGCCTCTTCATAACACTCGATAGCTTTTGGAAGATCGTGACGAGAGCTGTAAATTATCCCAAGATGCAAATAGGCTTTTCCTGCTGTAGCCCGGTCGCCAGCTTCACTGGCACTTTTCAAGGCCTTTTCATAACACTCGATAGCTTTTGGTAGATCGCTGCGGGATTTGTAAAGTACCCCAAGATCGAAATAGGCTTCTCCTTCTGTAGCCCGGTCGCCAGCTTCCCAGGCATTTTGCCAAGCCTTTTCATAACACTCGATAGCTTTTAAAATATCACTAAGGGAATTGTAAACTACCCCAAGATTAAAATAGGCTTTTCCTTCTGTTGCCCGGTCGCCAGCCTCCCTGGCATTGTTCGAAGCCTGTTCAAAACAATCCATAGCTTTTGGAAGATCGCTGCAGGATTTGTAAACTATTCCTAGTTTCAAATAAACATTTCCTTCTGTAGCCCGGTCGCCAGCTTCCCTGGCACTTTTCAAAGCCTTTTCATAACACTCGATAGCTTGTGGAAGATTGCTGCGGGAATTGTAGACTATCCCAAGATTCAAATAGGCTTCTGCTTCTTTAGCCCGGTCGCCAGCTTCCCTTCTATTGTTCGAAGCCTTTTCAAAACATTCGATAGCTTTTGGAAGATCGCCTCGGGATTTGTAAAGTATCCCAAGTTTGAAATAGGCATTTCCTTCTGTAGCCCGGTCCCCAGCTTCACTGGCATTTTTCAAAGCAATTTCATAACACGCGATAGCTTTTAAAATATCACTAAGGGAATTATAAGCTACCCCAAGATGCAAATAGGCTTTTCCTTCTGTAGCCCTGTCGCCAGTCTTCCTGGCAATGTTCGAAGCCTGTTCAAAACAATCCATAGCTTTTGGAAGATCGCTGCAGGATTTGTAAACTATTCCTAGTTTCAAATAAACATTTCCTTCTGTAGCCCGGTCGCATACTTCCCTGGCACTTTTCAAAGCCTTTTCATAACACTCGATAGCTTGTGGAATATTGCTGCGGGAATTGTAGACTATCCCAAGATTCAAATAGGCTTTTGCTTCTTTAGCCCGGTCGCCAGCTTCCCTTCTATTGTTCGAAGCCTTTTCAAAATATTCGATAGCTTTTGGAAGATCGCCTCGGGATTTGTAAACTATCCCAAGATTGAAATAGGCATTTCCTTCTGTAGCCAGGTCCCCAGCTTCACTGGCATTTTTCAAAGCAATTTCATAACACTCGATAGCTTTTGGAAGATCGCTGCAGGATTTGTACACTGTCCCAAGATTCAAATAGGCTTTTCCTTCTGTAGCCCGGTCGCCAGCTTCCCTGCAATTTTTCGAAGCCTTTTCATAACACTCGATAGCTTTTGGAAAATCGCTGCGGGATTGGTAAACTATCCCAAGATTGAAATAGGCATTTCCTTCGATAACCCGGTCGCCAGCTTCCCTGGCATTGTTGGAAGCCTTTTCATAACACTCAATAGCTTTTGGAAGATCGCTGCTGGATTGGTAAACTATCCCAAGATTGAAACAGACATTTCTTTCAATAGCCCGGTCGCCAGTCTCCCTGGCATTTTTCAAAGCCTTTTCAAAACATTCGATAGCTTTTGGAAGATCGCTGCGGGATTGGTAAACTATCGCAAGATTGAAATAAGCATTTCCTTCTGAAGCCCGGTCGCCAGCTTCCCTGGCATTTTTCAAAGCCTTTTCATAACACTCCATAGCTTGTCGAAGATCACTTCGGGATTTGTAAACTATCCCAAGATGCAAACAGGCATTTCCTTCTGTAGCCCGGTCACCAGCTTCCCTGGCAGTTTTCAAAGCCTTTTCATAACACTCCATAGCTTGTTTAAGATCACTTCGGGATTTGTAAACTATCCCAAGATGCAAACAGGCTTTTCCTTCTGTAGCCCGGTCGCCAGCTTCCCTCGCACTTTTCAAAGCCTTTTCATAACACTCCATAGCTTGTGGAAGATTGCTGCGGGATTTGTAAACTATCCCAAGATTCAAATAGGCTTGCGCTTCTGTAACCTGGTCGCCAGCTTCCCTGGCACTGTTCGAAGCCTTTTCATAACACTCGATAGCTTTCGGAAGATCGCTGCGGGATTGGTAGACTATCCCAAGATGGAAATAGGCTTCTCTTTTTGCAGCCTGGTCGCCAGCTTCCCAGGCACATTTCAGAGCCTTTTCATAAGACTCGATAGCTTTTGCGAGGTCGCTGCGGGAAATGTAAATTATCCCAAGATTCAAATAGGCTTTTCTCTCTGTAGCCCGGTCGCCAGCTTCCCTGCGATTGTTCGAAGCCTTTTCATAACACTCGATAGCGTTTGGAAAATCGCTGCGGGATTGGTAAACTATCCCAAGATTGAAATAGGCATTTCCTTCAATAGCCCGGTCGCCAGCTTCCGTGGCATTTTTCAAAGCCTTTTCATAACACTCAATAGCTTTTGGAAAATCGCTGCGGGATTGGTAAACTATTGCAAGATTGAAATAGGCTTTTCCTTCTGAAGCCCGGTCGCCAGCTTCCCTGGCACTTTTGAAAGCGTTTTCATAACACTCCATAGCTTGTGGAAGATCGCTGCGGGATTTGTAAACTATCCCAAGATGCAAACAGGCTTTTCCTTCTGTAGCCCGGTCGCCAGCTTCCCTGGCACTTTTCAAAGCCTTTTCATAACACTCCATAGCTTGTGAAAGATCGCTGCGGGATTTGTAAACTATCCCAAGGTTCAAATAGGCTTGTGCTTCTGTAACCTGATCGCCTGCTTCCCTGGCACTATTCGAAGCCTTTTCATAACACTCGATAGCTTTTGGAAGATCGCTGCGGGATTGGTAGACTATCCCAAGATGGAAATAGGCTTCTCCTTCTGTAACCCGGTCGCCAGCCTCCCTGGCATTGTTCGAAGCCTTTTCATAACACTCGATAGCTTTTGGAAAATCGTTACGGGAACTGTAAACTACCCCAAGATGGAAATAGGCTTCTCCTTCTTTAGCTCGGTTACCACCTTCCCTGGCATTGTCGGAAGCTTTTTCATAACACTCGATAGCTTCTGAAAGATTGTGACGGGAACTGTAAACTATCCCAAGATGCAAATAGGCTTTTCCTGCTGTAGCCCGGTCGCCAGCTTCACTGGCACTTTTCAAGGCCTTTTCATAACACTCGATAGCTTTTGGAAGATCGCTGCGGGATTTGTG
>BLAZ01001271.1:1322731-1325231 GCA_014633955.1 Acropora tenuis
GTTGTTTGTTTTAGAAAAAGCCATAATTAATGCAAGAAGGAAACCATTTTCTATCACGCAAGCGCCTGAGATCAGCAAGAACCACAAATGCAAGTGTGCGACTTCCTCGCCCGCAATGCGAGTGGCCAGCGTAGTAGCACCTTGTGTATTAATCCTGACTGTCATTTTATTATCTTTGGCAATGTGCCGAAAGATGTCACGTTACGAGAAAAGTAACAAATTTGTCAAGCAGATCGAAGCCAATGCGATCAAGGCGGGACACAGGACTCTCACCATTCTACACAACACTTAGCACAGGAAGCCCAAGGACGGGGTCTTGTGGCTATCACACATTAGTTACCACCCCTAAATATAACAGTGTGTGACGAAAAACTGACCAAGAGTTGGAAATTTTATCCATGAAATAAATGTCTGGTGATACTGGTCTGTTTAAGCTTCAAGAGCATGAAGCCGTCTCCAAAAAACTTTAAAACTGTCCTTTCTATCGTAAGTACATAGGATTGATTGAATAACTGGTAAAAGTGAAGTTTTCAAATGATTGCCGAAAGTTATCACGCGGTTGTGATTGCAACGCTTACTGATTGGCTTTAAAAAATCTTGCGCCAGTTTTTCAGCTAATTAAAAGCAAAGCCAAAATCAATCACACCTTGTACGCATGATTTTTCCCGCGCTCTTAGCAATTTACAGGTAATTGCTAGGAATTTTTTTGGTTCATCGTGCTTTTTGCTCCTGTTGTGATTGGTCGGAGTAGTTTGGTATTGTTTTTCAACAGTCGTTTGAAAACTGCGCTATGATCAGCATAACATTATTTTAAAACAACCGGAGACTATTGTGGATTCCCCACAAATGACAATAAGAAGATTAAACTCGTACACAGATTTAAACGAACATGCAAACGCTCCAAAAGCACCAAATAATTTAACTTTCGTGGACTTGTGACGAAGGTTAAAACTACTTTTTCATTTGAGAAATTTAAGTATAAAACTTATTCTCAGCTAACGAATGGATAAGAATGAATGATAGCGGTGGTCTTCATGCACCCGTGAAATGATTTAAGGATGGTTGCTTGGTAACAGGTGAAGGAACCCACGTGAACGGAAACTGTAATGCAATGTCTCTATCTATTCCTTGAAGAAGGAACCCATCAAATAAATTGTGTAAAACTCATTTTTTGATTGAGTGGTATATTAAAGAAACTTTGAAGTTTTCAACGGGGGTCTGCACATATTAACTTTGACTATTAAATTTAGAGCTTTCTGGAAACACACACCATGATAGCTTAAACCAGGAGCCTATCAAGATGGGCTCCTGCTTAAACAAAATAAGTTTAACTTGATTTAATTTTCCTCTCTTCTCAGGAGTTCATTTCAATCTGAAAGTTTTCGCCCTATGGTGCAAGTATTTGACTCTTAATTCAAATTTTCTCATCATTCGAAAATTAGCAAACTTTTTTTTCTTACAATGAATTCGTTTATTTCTGGCAGGATAACAAATACCCAACCTGGTTAACCACAGTAGGTTTTGTTTTTCGCATCAGGGTGCCTTTAATTTTCCACCTGAGATAAAAATCGATAATTTTCAACGTCAAGATGAGAAATTCCTTTAAGATTACATAGTTTGTAAGTTCGAAAGGTAATAGCTATGAATTTTTTTAACAAGAGCTAGAGATGGGGCTGCATTATTTCCAATAAGCTCTTTGCCTTAGATATTAGCGCTCTGCGAAGCGCAACATTTTGGAAAGTATATCTTGCATAATTTTCCATATTAATTGAACACCTGCTCGTTTGCCCAAGGGGAGACGTGAGACAGACAGCGTTGGTTTGAGACTTATATCCGCCAGCCAAAGAATGTAAGCAGTTATATTCAGCTATTATATTTGAAGAAATAGAAAGTCTGAGTAAGAAGAAATAGTAGATGTCGGATAATAATTGGTCTGTGGGTGCGCAAATCGTGGAATGTTTAATTCCCTCTCTAATCCCCACCTCCCCCACAGGCTCGTCTCTAACCTGCGCCCGCGTCTCTTACTGAGCTAACGAATAATAGATTGAATAGTTTGGTGAAGTTTATTGGTGGTCACCGTCAGCGAAGAGATTAATGAAGGAAAAGAATATCGTTGGAAAAAGCGGTGAGATTCTGGCTCAAGGTCTTTGGTTAGTCCAAACATTTCTTCAACGACGAAAGGTAAGCTAAAACGTTACCGATCACCTTGAAACGTCTCGTGGTATTCTGTTCGGCTCGACCCAATTGATGATTTACATATCTTCGCCTTACACACTCTAGGTTTTCATGTATGATGTAATGAATACATGAAAGCAACCTCAAAAATTATGATTCAAGACTCATTGTAGACCAAACGAGAGTCAAACTCTTGTCTGGTTGTTGCTTCATGAACTGTAATGTAGTTTCCAAAAAATCTTGAATTCAACCCGCGATTGTAAAGCCGGGCGCGCCGTCAGTCTAGAAATTGATAGGATAACTTTCGGTTAATAACAGAGGCAAC
>BLAZ01001271.1:1354811-1357311 GCA_014633955.1 Acropora tenuis
AATCAGGCATTCCTCGAACACTCACTTCTTTTAGATGTTTGAATTTCTTGAAATATTCAAATGTTGTCGACTCGTTTCTGATTTTGCGATCGCGAATTTGATGTCGATTTTCCGTGTCTGCGGTTCATTTCCCGAGAATGGGAAACGTGACGAATTCGTTATAACACGAACATTGAAAACTCAGATTAATTCTTCACACTATTTCAATTTGTAATAATGTAGAAATGACAAAGTGTACATATATTGTACAAAAGTTTTGTTGTTTGTTTTTTACTCTGTCTTTGCCAATAATTGGCCATAGCATCCGGCCCTGAACTCTTAATTTCCTTTCTCGTTGAAAATAATGTGACCTTTGTCAAGGTGGTAATGATGGGGCTGAAAATAAAAATGGATATTCCATTTTTATCAGCTCCTCCCCCCTACCCTTTCTCCACCAACTTCCCCTTCATCCGCTTCAGTCTTCTTTTCAATATGTTGACAGCTTGATTACATGGTGACTTTCAGCCCGGGTTGAAATATAGTTGCGATGTTCAATTTCAGCCCAGGCGCAAAACGCAAATTTCCACGAGGAAATTTACTGAGATGCAACAAAATTGGTCACGCATACAGCAAAATTAAATGCAGGAAACCCAACTGATTCAATAGTGTTTTTAAGTCCTGATGAGTTGACTTTGGTAAAATAAAAGAAATTTATTTAATATTCTACAAAAGTTGGGGGAGGGTGGCTGAGCTTCCTCAGCCCCCCGCTTCCGCGGCCAATGCCCAATGCACAGCTATCTGATCAGCTGATAGTGATAATCTCATGCTGATAGGAATGCAATTGTAACGTCGCAGTTTCCCTATGACTTGATGTAAAGCCAACTATTAATGAATCTACCTGAATCCAATGCAAACACCAGCATTTATGTAATCACCTAATTCAAATAAAGCGTGTGATGTCAATGATTACTTGATTACCAGACTGATATCAAGATCAAACAAGTCAAACAGCAGCTAGTACGTATTCCACTATGTTGCGTTTGATGCAAACAGCTTTATTCGGATTTAGGTTATTATTATTATTCAACTGCAGTCAGCAGAGTAATAATAACAACCAAAACGAGTACAAATATCTTATGGTATTTATGCATAAGAAGACCAGTTTTACCGGTCGCTTCGACTATTAGTCTTACGTGGGCGGTTAAAATGGCTGAAAACGCCAATTTTACCACCGAAGATTAACGCTTACCAAATTTTTCGAGTTTTGGCGAAAACGAGTTACTAGAGGTACGCGACAACCTAGACGACGATGAAATTTCTTTGTTTATTGAAACCGGAACTTACATGCGAGCTAAAACAAAACTTACCTCAATGTTTCAATGTTAATGATCTTCGTAGTGTATTCAAATGACAGTCACTAGCTGAATAGTCACGTAATATAGTTTGTCACGCGAGAGATAATATTGTGCGACTGAGTTAAATAACATCTCTCATTGGACGATTTAATGTGTAGTACCGTGGGATGTTTTTGGTTATCCCTTGTATTTTGACTCGCCCTACGGGCTCGCCAAAATACAGGCGGACTCGTAAAAATATCCCACGATACTACACACTAAATCATCCAATAAGATTTATGTACTTTGAGATGGTAGGTTTCTGAGATGGGAAATGGCCCAACTTCGCACAACCCCTCACAGCGCTCCTCTGTCTGCACAGTCAAGTATTCGGGGTGACCGTCCAATGCATTTTGCCTTGTGATCTGTCATGTGCGTGGGTACGGTGACGCCACACCACGTAACCCACCTTACACGCCTTTAGTCTTTTTTCATCAAACTTCACAGTTTTAATCTTCTTACTCTCCATAGCCGCGGTCGCATTAGGGGTAAAAAGCGGTGTTGACAATAGTTTTTTGGGGTGTTGTTAGGGTTTTCAATGGGACCAACCCTTTCCGTAGTTCTGGTCTAGGTGTTTGTTGCTTGCGTAACGAGGCGTGAAAGGGCCGTGTGGGTGTATGATTAGCAGGATTAAGTTAGTTAAGTGAGACAACTGGAAGTGTCTTTTCCACCAAATTTCCTTTTATTGACGTCAGATCTTGACGTCAGACGTAACGTAGACTGTTCCATTCCCAGCCTCGCTGTTCCGACCGATTCCTGTTTATATTTTTGGCGGTTTGGCGCAGCATTTCATGCCACCCACCACTTTTGGAATTTCGGACAAAGGCACTTGGGATAAATTATTTAGAGGGTCCTGCTTCTATAACTCGACCAAACCGTCCACCTTGAAAAGTTTCAATGGCTCTGCTGCAAAACTACTGATCGCTGGCAACTATTACCAGTATGGACAAGATTATAAATATTTTCGGAGACTGCCACGAAAGAAATGTTTTCTTTTAATAACTCTCCGATTTTAACAAGATTTAGTAGACTTGTCAATATGCGAGATTTGAAAATAACTGTTTCAGTAGATGTGAGAATAATAGTTGTAAACGCTTTTGTTTTTCTTGTAATTTAAATACGTTTAT
>BLAZ01001271.1:1364811-1369811 GCA_014633955.1 Acropora tenuis
ATACAATTATTCTATGCAAAACAAACACTCTAAAAAACACCTAATATTAAAAAAAGTAGACCCCTTTCAATACTGCCAAAAATGTTCTCAATGCAAAGCCTATAGCCTTTGCAAAATCATCACTTTGGGTCAAGAAATAAAATTGCCAAAAACATATCAAAAACGAATCTTTAGACACAATCGAGTTATTCTATGCAAAAAAACGCTCTAAAAAACACCTAATATTCGAAAAATGAGACCATTTTCAATAGTGGCAAAAATGGTCTCCATGCAAAGACCATACCCTTTCCAAAATCATCTCTTTGGGTCAAAAAATAAAGTTCCCAAAAACATAACAAAAATGAATCTACAGACACAATGGAGTTATTCTATGCAAGAAACCGCTCTAAAAAACACCTAACATTCGAAAAATAAGACCATTTTTAATATTGGCAAAAGTTGCCTCCATGCAAAGACCATACCCATTGCAAAATCATCTCTTTGGGTCAAAAAATAAAATGGCCAAAAACATATCCAAAAAGAATCTACAGACATAATAGAGTTATTCTTTGCAAATAAACCGCTCTAAAAACACCCAATTCTCAAAAAATGAGACTATTTTCAATATTGGCAAAAATGGCCTCCATGCAAAGGCTATAGCCTTTGCAAAATCATCACTTTGGGTCAAAAAATAAAATTGCCAAAAACATATCAAAAATGAATCTACAAACGCAGTAGAAATATTCTATGCAAAAAACCGCTCTAAAAGACACATAAAATTTGAAAAATGAGACCATTTTAAATATTGGCAAACATAGTCCTCATGCAAAGGCTATAGCCTTTGCAAGATCATTACTTTGGGTCAAAAAATAAAATACCCAAACTTGTATTAAAAAAACGAATCTACAGACACAATAGAGTTATTCTATGCAAAAAACCACTCCAAAAACAACTAATATTCGACCAATGAGACCATTTTCAATATTGGCAAAAAGGGTCGGCATTCAAAGGCTATAGCGTTTGCAAAATCATCACTTTGGGTCAAAAACATATCAAAAACGAATCTACAGACACATTAGAGTTATTCTTTGCAAAAAACTGCTCTAAAAAACACCTAGTATTAAAAAAATTAGACCATTTTCAAAATTGGCAAAAATGGCTATAGCCTTTGCAAAACCATCACTTTGGGTCAAAAAATAAAATTACCAAAAACATATAAAAAACGAATCTACAAACACAATAAAGTTATTCTATGCAAAAAATCGCTCTAAAAAACACCTAATATTTGATAAATAAGACCATTTCCAATATTGGCAAACATGGTCTTCATGCAAAGGCTATAGCATTTGTAAAATTATCACTTATGGTCGAAATATAAAATTGCCAAAAACATATCAAAAACGAATCTACAGACTCAATAGAGTTATTCTTTGCAAAAAACCGTTCTAAAAAACACCTAATATTCGAAAAATCAAACCATTTTCAATATTGGCAAAATGGTCTCCATGCAAAGGCGATAGCTTTTACAAAATCATCACTTTGGGACAAAAAAAGAGATAATTGCCAAAAACATCAAAAACGAATCTAAAGACACAATACAATTATTCTATGGAAAAAAAACACTCTAAAAAACACCTAATATTCGAAAAATAAGACCCCTTTCAATACTGCCAAAGATGTTCTCAATGCAAAGACTATAGCCTTTGCAAAATCATCACTTTGGGTCAAGAAATAAAATTGCCAAAAACATATCAAAAACGAATCTACAGACACAATAGAATTATTCTTTGCAAAAAACAGCTCTAAAAAAACACCTAATATTCGAAAAATCAGACCATTTTCAATACTGGCAAAAATGGTCTCCATACAAAGGCTATAGCCTTTTCAAAATCGTCACTTTAGGTCAAAAAATAAAATTGCCACAAACATATCAAAAACGAATCTACAGGCACAATAGAGTTATTCTATGCAAAAAAAAACGCTCTTAAAAACACCTAATATTTGAAAAATGAGACCATTTTCAATATTGGAAAACATGTTCTTCATGCAAAGGTTATAGCCTTTGCAAAATCATTACTTTGGATCAAAATATAAAATTGCCAAAAACATATCAAAAATAAATCTACAGACACAATAGAGTAGTTCTATGCAAAAAACTGCTCTAAAAAGCACATAATATTCGAAAAATAAGACCTTTTTTAGTATTGGCAAAAATGGCCACCATGATAATATTATAGCCTTTGCAAAATCATCACTTTGGGTCAGCAAATAAAATTACCAAAAACATATAAAAAAGGAATTTGCAGACACAATAGGGTTATTCTATGCAAAAAATGCCCTAAAAAAACCTAATATTCGAAAAATGAGACCATTTTCAACATTGGCAAAAATGGTCTCCATGAAAAGGCTATAGCCTTTGCAAAATCATCACTTTGAGTCAAAAAACTAAAGTTGCCACAAACATATCAAAAATAAATCTACAGACACAACAGAGTCATTCTTTGCAAATAACCACTCTAAAAAACACCTAATATTCGAAAAATGAGACCATTTTCAAAATTGGCAAACTTGGTCTTCAGGCAAAGGCTATAGCCTTTGCAATATCATCACTTTGGGTCAAAAAATAAAATTGCCACTAACATATCTAAAATTAATCTACAGACACAATAGAGTTATTCTATGCAAAAAACCACTTTCAAAATCACCTAATATTCGACAAATGAGACCATTTTCAATATTGACAAAATTGACCTCCATGCAAAGGCTATAATCTTTGCAAAATCATCACTTTGGGTCAAAAAATATAATTGCCAAAAACATATCTTGCCGCATTTTTTTAACCAATTAGAAGGAAAACCAAAATCACGCCTTGCACGCGCTCTGAGCAAGTTACAGGTAATTGCTAGCATTTTTTATTGGTTCATCGCGTTGTTTTCTCCTGTTACGATTTGTCCGAGTAATCTGGTGTTTTTCAACAGTCGTTTGAGAACTGCGCTATAATCAGCATAGCATTATTTTAAAACAACAGGAGACTATTGATAATAAATATAAGATAATAAGAAGATTAAACACGTACATAGTTGTAAAAAGGAAAGTTTAAACGAACATGCAAACGCTCCAAAAACACTAATAATTTAACTTTCGTGGACTTGTGACGAAGGTTAAAAGAACTTTTTCATTTGAGTAATTCAGGAATAAAACTGAATGTCAACGAACGAATGGAAATTAATGAATGACGGAATGGTGTTCATGCGCACGTGAAATGATTTAGGGATGGTTGCTTGGTAACAGGTGAAGGGACAACTTTTAGCACCTCCCTGGAGCTCTGAAATCTTTGTACTTGTTCTTTTTCTCTTTGGCAAGCACCATCATTATACCCATTGAATGTTTTGGACGTCTCATAAACCTTCATGTTTGAAACTGATTACTCACCTAAGTTTGAAACCGAAGATAGGACAATATATATAGAATTCAACCTGGGGTGATAAATGCTAACCGCGGGACCACAAGGAGGAGTTTTAACAAGCAAGTTTGCTGATCTGGTAAGAGCAACTTTGGCTGAATATCACTTCAGCAAACCACAAAGGGTATTAATGACATGCCAAGGTTTTGAAAAAAATAATCGCTGAAGAAATCCCTGTTAGAATAATTTAAATTAGATGGACCCCACGTGAACGGAAACTGTAATGCAATGTCTCTATCTATTCCTTGCAGAAGGAACCATCAAATAAATTGTGTAAGGCTAATTTTTTTTTATTGAGTAATGTATTTAAGAAACTTTGAACTTTTCAACGGGGGTCCGCACATATTAACTTTGACCATTAAATTTAGAGCTTTCTGGAAACGCACACCATGATAGCTCAAGCAAAATAAGGTTAAGTTGATTTAATTCTCAGGAGTTCATTTCAATCTGAAAGTTTTCACCATGTGGTGCAAGTATCTGACTCTTAATTCAAATCCTCTCATCCTTCATGAATTAGCAAACTTTTCTTTCTTAAGATGAATTCGTTCGTATCTGGAAGGAAAACAAATACTCAGCTTGGTTTAGCCTCAGCAGGTTTTGTTTTTGATTTCAGGGTGCCTGTAATTTTCCACCTGAGATAAAAATCTATAATTGGCAACGTCAAGATGAAACATGCCTTCCTTTAGATTGCAGAGTTTGTAAGTTCGAAAGGTAATTGAATAGCTATGAATTTTTTTAGCATGAGCTAGAGATGGAGCTTCATTATCTCAAATAAGCTCTTTCCCTTAGGTATTGGCGCTTGGCGAAGTGCAACATTTTGGATAGAATAGACCTCTTTCATAATGGCGATCAAATTTAATATTCTTTTGTTTTAATGCTAATAAGCCTTATTAGCCTCACTGCCAAGGGCAAAATTCTAAAGAATATTTAAATCAAGTGAGGCCAGTAGCTCTAATTAACATAAATACAAAGGAATAACAAAATGCGCCGCCATTTATGAAAGTGGTCTACGTCTTGCATAATTTTCCATAATAATTGAACACCTGTTCGTTTGCCCCAGGGGAGACGTGAGACAAAAAGCGTTGGTGTGAGACTTACATCCGCCAGGGAAAGAATGTAAGCAGTTATATTTACCTACTGCATTTGAAGAAGCAGAAAGTCTGAGTAAGAAGAAAAAGTAGATGTCGGATAATGATTGGTCCGAGGGTGCGCAAATCGTGGAATGTTTGCTACCTTCTCCATTCCCCACCTCCCCCACAGGCTCGTCTCTAATCTGCGCCCCCGTCTTCTACTGAGCTAACGAATAATAGATTGAATAGTTTGGTGAAGTTTATTGGTGGTCACCGTCAGCGAAGAGATTAATAAAGGAGAAGAATATCCTTGGAAAAAGCGGTGATATTCTAGCTCAAGGTCTTTCTTTAGTCCAAACTGCATTTCTTCAACGACGAAAGGTAAGCTAGAACGTGTTAGTCCCTGCATTACCTATCACCTTGAAACGTCTCGTGGTATTCTGATACTCAACCCAGTTGATGATTTACATATCTTCGCCTTACACACT